>JAKUAJ010000034.1:8755-58542 GCA_030562865.1 Kodamaea lidongshanica (nom. inval.) | reverse complement strand
AGCGAATACTTGCAAATAAGCTACTTACGCACTCACAATCTCACAATCTTACGCACGCTCTCACTCACTCACGAACTCATGGAATGTTTGCACCCATTGCTGGGCCATACTTTTTATGTGCAATATAAAGGCCAGTCAAAGGTGATGAGAAAACCCTTGGGATTTTGCACAATACTCACAAACGAGCGAAGCGAGTTTGTTTGAACCTAAGGAATTTGCTACTCATGAACTCACCAACTCACTCGCGCACTCACGAACTCACAAACTCGTTTATTTGATCCTAAGGAATTCGCTACTCACTTACTCACGCACTCGCTCTCTTACTCGCTTTGCTCGTTTGTTCGTTCGTTTGTTCGTTCGTTCGTTCGCTCGTTTGCGATCCATGTTCTTTTCAAACTACAACTATAGCTTTATTTTCCTCAAGCACAAGTTAACATCAAAGCTTTGGGTTCATCAAATTCGTTTTTCAAAGTAAACATCTTTGTAAATCTATTGTTTTAGGTAATAGATAGTTGAGGGGAGCGAGCAGTGTTCTTTCGTTCACACTCAGCAACTCACCAACTCACCAACTCACCAACTCGGGACCTGGAGAAAATATTATGAATATCCATTTAGATTATATTTCTGGACAATCAGCACAAGCTGAAAATATGCATAAAAATCACTCACAAACTCGCTTCGCTCGTTTGTTGGGAACAAGGAGTTCGCTACTCACTCACTCACTTATTCACTGGCTGCGCTCGCTAACCAATCAAATTGGAACTAGCCTTTAAAGACCCCAATATAACCACAATAATGTAGCACTGTTCACCGCGCTATTGGTATACTCGAATAACTTGATTCTTAAACTTGAAACAAGAATTCATAGTACTGCGAAGCAGTTCTATTCGAATTTCACCGTATTAAAATCAAATAATATAAGAAATGACTATTGAGCTGAATTTGAGAGCAATTTACTCAAAATTTAGTTTGTGGTAATAGAGAAGTTGTGCTCTTGTGAGAAATTGACAGATGACTTTTGATCAGTAGAATCATTAACCAATGCTCATATTGAGCGAGGTACACTGTAACGGATGATGACTTCAATAATAGAAGCCAACGAACGAACGAGCGAAGCGATATGAGTAAGCAAACTCGCGGAGTTCGTTTGGAGTTCGTTTGGAGTTCTTGAGTGATATCACCAAGTTAAGCTATTACTCTGTTATTTGACTTTACAGCGAACGTTCGGAATGAGGTACTCATGTTTAGTTGGAGCATCTGGATAGAGTTTAGTTTTAGAAATGGATGATTAGAGGGATCATATAAAAGTGATGAATACTTGGAGATTTAATGGTACAAGTGAGTGTACGAGTATTGAGTGTATGAGTATTTAGTATTGAGCATTGAGCATTGAGTATTGAGTGTACGAGTATTGAGTATTGAGTACTGAGTATTGAGTATTGAGTATTGAGTATTGAGTATTGAGCTTCCTCGCGCGAGTTCCAATTCCTATGAATATGAATTCCATACAAAAAGCATGATGTTTGACATATTTTTATTATTGTATCAGGTGGACAAAGTTGTATCATAAAGCCAGATGTACATTATAGGAAACAACTCAACCGTGCACGCTGGGGAAAGTTGATATTCGGTTCGCTCAATTGAGATGGAGACATGATTTACATAGAAAGTTTGTAGATTGTGTAGTCTACCTTGAAAAGGATGAATGCATACTGATTGAAATGGCCGAGGTGTGAATGTCTGCAGTCTCTTATGGAGGTGTTGGTCATAGCTAGGAGAACGTATAATCAATTTTTGGCGCTACTGGATGTGTGAGTTTGAATCACCAAGCATATCTGTCTCTATGACGTTAAAACGGCGGTATGCTGGGCCTTTCACAAGGAAAATTCAAGCGGGTCACTTTATTGAACTCGATCATCATGCCATATCTAAGCGGATTGCAAGGCCCATGTATTTTGAACTAGGAGAATAGTTTAATGTTGAGTTTCGATAGAAATCATTATTTAATGTGATGTGAAGGTTTGGTGATATTTATAGTATGATATGATTCGTTGTTCACAATCCATTTTGGTTGCAAATCGAGCGAACGAACGAACGAGCGAACGAGCGAGCGAGCTCACTTACTACTCACTCAATAACTGTCACTTACTACTCACTCACTAACTACTCACTAACTACTCACTTACTGCTCACTTACTGCTCACTCACTCATTCGCTTCGCTCGTTCGTTAATGTGAGTGAGTAACGGATAACATACTGACTTGATGCAAAGGTTGATTTACAAGATACAGATTTACAAACTAGATATAGTGTAGACATATAGCATAGACACATAGTATGGACATATATTTTTGAGATACATTTTGGACATACATTATAGACACACCATATACATTATAGACACACCATATACATTATAGACACGCAACATACATTTTGGACACACAATATACTATAGCCATCTCCAATCTCATTGGTTATAATAACTAGCACAAGTTGATGCTGCAAAGAATTCTACTTTAAATCATAAGAATTCCCTACTCACTCACTTTGCTCGTTCCTTTGTTACACTCAGGGATACCAAACTATAAAATTCACCAAGCGTACCATAAATCACCATCAGTATTGGGCTCCAAAGGTCATTTCACTCTCTTTTCGCAGTCATTTTCACTCTCTTTTCGCAGTCATTTTCACTCTCTTTTCACTCTTTTCAGTCCTTTCGCGGTCAATTCTGAGCCAATTTTGGGTCACTTCTGAGCCATTTCCATACAATATTCGAAAACAACTCATTAGTTGTGAGGTTGCGAGGTTGCGAGTTATTAAGTTTGAATAAAAATTTTCGTGTTCAATCATCAAAGACTCTCTTTCAAACCATAAATCAGTGTATACTCCTCTTACTACTCACATGAGGAATATTGACTCTTTCCATTTGTTACTTTGCAGCTATTTTTTGGCTACTTATGGATTTTTGCAGCAGTTTATACCTCAACTATAGAGTTTGCAACCTGTGCATGAGCATGTGAAGGCAGTACCATCAGGCTTTTTTCAAGTGCTCCCTCACTCACTCCCTCACTCAAATATCTGTAACTCCCTCACTCAATTTCTCGCTCGGCAAACAACAGCTTACTCTAGCTACCCTTAATGGTATGATTGTGTGGATTCCAATGGAAAAAAGTATTCAAATCATTAAAATAACTTGGATTTGAAATGTCCTCGTGTATAGCAAGGGAAGACAATTCCCCAGCTAAAGATTATAACAAGGGAAAGCACAGCAGTCTTGATAATCCAAGAAAACATTTATAGAATGGTCAAGACATGAAAATTATAAGTATTCCCAACTCTCAATCAGAAATGTACTCACTCAAATCACTCACTCATTCACTCACTCATTCACTCACTCATTCACTCACTCATTCACTCACTCATTCACTCACGCGCTCACTTACTCAAATTCGACCTCAAGTCGCACCATCCACTTTAAAGATCCATACCGCAACACTACACCCCAAAACTTTTATGGGTACTCTACTGAATAACCGTCTAGAAGAATTGAACTTTGGTGTGTATTGACTTTAAAATAGCTCAATCGGTAGAGCATTTGACTCTTAATCTACAAGCCCTAGATCCCCTTAAAACCGGAATTTACTGCTAATACATCACAATGAGAAATTACTGATTTTAAAGCGTATTTAAACAAATGCTCGTACGGTATGTGTAATGTGGATTTCGTCGTATTTGAAGAGGTTATATGGATGGGCATGTTGCGTTTTTCATCCATTTGATGATTTATATAAAAATGGGTGTAAAATTAGAAAAAAGAACAAAGGCAAGGGTATCCAATTAGGTGGTGTCGATAAGATACATAAAAAGCTATTAAAGTAATGGTATAATGAGAGCTATTAAAGCGACGGTATAATGATTGTCAAATATGACTTTTCAGATCTAAAGCAGTATTTCAGCCAAGTAGAACACAATGCGTATCAGTTGGCTTATAACGAAGAGGGTTGTGAGACCCAAAAACAATCAAACCGTCACAATAGCTAACAAACGTTGGTTTAGAAAGAAGAATACGAAAATTGCCTACATTTGCTACATTTTTGGGTGTGTAAATCAGCCCATAATTCCAATATAATCTGGTACCCATTACCTCCTGCATCGAACGAGCGAAGCGAGTGAGTGAGAAACTGTATGATTTAGCGAGACATAGTCAGTGAGTGAGATTGCCAGATACTGTCAGTGATTTCACGAGATTGCGAAATTTCCTGAACAGCTAGGTTTAAGAACTATACTAGATCAATTTAACCATATTTGTCAATTTAAAGCTATATCTTCGATATATTGTAACGATATTTCTCGCTTTGAACTAACCTCTAAAGACCCGTAGCACAATAATGGAACTCACTCACTCACGCAGTAACTCACGAACGAGCGAAGGGAGTTCGTTGGTCATTCTTTGTCTGGTACGACTTGTATAAAAAGACCAAACTGATTATATTTTGACCACAAAAACTTTTGGCTTTGATCGTGCAAAGCATCATTACAAGAGGTATTCTCATTAATTATCAACTTTAAAGGGCTCAATCTCACTTGGTCTCACTCGGTCTCACTCAGTCTCACTCAGTCTCACTCAGTCTCACTCAGTCTCACTCAGTCTCACTCAGTCTCACTCAGTCTCACTCAGTCTCACTCAGTCTCACTCAGTCTCACTCAGTCTCACTCAGTCTCACTCAGTCTCACTCAGTCTCACTCAGTCTCACTCAGTCTCACACGGTCTCACTCTTTCGCAAAATCGCCTCACTCGTTTGCCAAACCTATGTTGATCCTCGACTTTCATATTAATTGTACCAACTTGATAGTGAATGATTATTAACAACTTATAGTTTATATATCGTAGTGTAATTCATACTTTTACAATTTACATCACCATTTCACTTTGAATCACCTCTACCATAAGCTCACCTCTACCATAAGCTCATATCATAAAACTTGTACAAGCTCATAAGGTTAGTATTGAATTCATATATGGAGATGAAAAGGGGTTTGAATTTATATAATTATGATAAAATGAATCGTAGTTATCATATTCAGCTTATACCAATTGGTATTGAATCATGTAGATGCCATTAAGAGTGTTGAAATCATAGAAGGATGATATGATAGTGTACTTAACAAGAAGTGGAGGAAATTTTACACACGAGCGAAGCGAACGAACGAGCGTAGCGAGTGAGTTCGTGAGTTCGTGAGTGCGTTCATTCGTTCGTTCGTTCGTTCGTTCGTTTTAAAACTACAACTAAGCTCAGCAGTGGCTTTTCATAGTCGCCGTACCACCATTCTACCGTTTTGGTATACAACTTGGCCTACAAGAGGCCATACTCTGATAGTATAACTCATAGTATTCCACAGATTCTATTCAATAGCATTCAACTCATAGTTTAATATTATACCATGGAGAAAACAATGTACATTCTTATTAGTTAATATCTATTAAACCTCAACATACCGAATATCCTGCATAATTGCTATTTGGCTAATCTCAAAAGATTCTAGCCTATTAGCCTGTGTAGGCTGACAGAGTGTAAGGGAGTGTGAGAGAGTGCATGTACCCCGCAAATGATTGTGGTTCATCACATAAGCCAAATGGTAAGACTAATCATATGGTGTCCGGAAGGCTGTGTAAGGTGTTGTATCGGTATGAATTTTGAGTTGGTGGTACCCAATAGTCGAAAATACCTTGTATCCCGAGATCTCTGTAGTTGGTGACCATACGAAAAGTTCCATTCTTATTTGGTATCATACGTGGTATCAGGTAATTTTGAGAGGTTGACTTTTGTATGAGCCCTAACGATTGAAGACGTTGAACTTCTTCCTCAAGACATCTTCCTGCTTCAATAGCGTATTAAAGGGCGATTTCTTGGTCTCCATGCTGTAATTTCAACACGAATCGGATTCCCAAATGGGTGGTGGTTACGTCAACATTTTTGAATTGCTCAACGAGGCGTTGCAAATTGTGTAGCCTAGTAACTGGGTTCACTCGTAAGCTGCGAAGCTAGTGTAGCATGATAATCTCGCTTCACTCGTTAGCTGCGAAGATAGTGTAGCCTGATAACTCGCTTGGCTCGTAAGCTGCGAAGCTATTGTAGCCTGATAACTCGCCTCGCTCGTAAGCTGCGAAGGTAGTGTAGCCTAATAACTGGCTTCACTAGTAAGCTGCGAAGCTAGTGTAGCCTGATAACTCGCCTCGCTCGTAAGCTGCGAAGCTAGTGTAGCCTGATAACTCGCCTCGCTCGTAAGCTGCGAAGCTAGTGTAGCCTGATAACTGGCTTCACTCGTAAGCTGCGAAGCTAGTGTAGCCTGATAATCTCGCTTCACTCGTAAGCTGCGAAGCTAGTGTAGCCTATTGATCTCGCTTCGCTCGTAAGCTGCGAAGGTAGTGTAGCCTATTAATCTCGCTTCGCTCGTAAGCTGCTTCGCAGCAAGTGTAGCCTGATAACTCGCCTCGCTCGTAAGCTGCTTCGCAGCAAGTGTAGCCTGATAACTCGCCTCGCTCGTAAGCTGCTTCGCAGCAAGTGTAGCCTATTAATCTCGCTTCGCTCGTAAGCTGCTTCGCAGCAAGTGTAGCCTGATAACTCGCTTCGCTAGTAAGCTGCGAAGGTAGTGTAGCCTATTAATCTCGCTTCGCTCGTAAGCTGCTTCGCAGCAAGTGTAGCCTGATAACTCGCCTCGCTCGTTGAGCAAACACATCACCTACACAGCAAGATCAACAGGCACCAATTATAATTTGAAACCAAAGTTGACAGTATGGTTTGACCAATTTATTAATTCCTTAAACAAAAATGTCACCAAACCATTGGGTTCATCTTTGCTTAGAGATTAGTTATAAAGTGTGTATTGCGGAGCTCGCATGCAAGCTTTCATTGGGTAGTTTATTTGGTCATCTACGCGATAAATTCAGTTGAGAACTAGCTTTCTGAAGCAGTTATGTATTACAAGCTGAATACATACAAGTTGAAATCATAGCTGAAATCATATCTTAAACTAGTTGCTTAAACTCGTTGCTTACAAACTTCGCTTGCTGCCTTTCCCTCCTTGCTTAACTTTATTCTTTATTCATAACAAGCTTCGCTTGTTCGTTTGTCGTCATTCTTTACTCATAACAAGCTTCGCTAGGGAGTGTGAGGGAGTGTGAGGGAGTGAGGGAGTGTGAGGTAGTGTGAGAAAATGTGAGAAAATGTGAGGGAGTTAGTGACAGTGTGAGGAGTGTGAGGGAAATTGTTCTACGTGAGTGAGTGCGTGGCAAACTTTTGAGTTCGTTCGTTCGTGAGTATCAAGCACTCATAGTAGTGCTTCGCAGCATTATTCGTTCGTTCCACACCCACTTCCTTCGTTCGTGAGTATCAAGCACTCATAGTACTGCTTCGCAGCACTATTCGTTCGTTCCACACTCACTCCAAAAGGTTATTTCATACTTGACGACACATATACTCTAGATTACTCTATCAAAATGGCTGCGCTGTCCTTGAACATTTTGATACGTACTTCGCGTGTAACCAATATATTCATTCACATTGACTTTCAGAACTACTATTGATTGTCAACTAATGACTCATACACCAACATGTTTAGTTATGTCAAAAATAGTTGAGTAGTTGAAATAACCTTAAATAATCTACATCAACTCTTTGAGTGTTCCTCGTTCGCTGACGCTCACTCGGCTCACTTTGATCGTTCCTCTTTCGCATTCGCATTCGCATTCTCGTTCGCTGACGCTCACTCGAACGCTCACTCGAATTTCACCGAAAAATCCTACGTGTACATTAAAAAACAACCAACATGGCCTCCGAAGGATTAGAAAAGATAACCGAAGTTCCAACTGAATTCTTCAAAGATGGATCCGCCTTTATCAAAAAGTGTCAAAAGCCAAACAAGAAGGGTATGTAATCAAGTCAAATCAAGTCAAAACTAACACGTTTAGAATATCTTCAAATCATTAGAGCTGTGGGTGTTGGTTTCGTTATGATGGGTCTTGTTGGATATGCAGTCAAGTTATTGCACATTCCAATCAGATACTTGATTGTTTAGGTTAATTCAAACGGTTTCATATTGTCTATCCTGTAGTAATCTCCTTTACCTATCATTAACCCTTGGGTGGGGGTCATGTGACCCTCTCTGTGCTTCGTGTTTCGCTGAAATTTTGACATGGAGAAGCCCATTGGAGTAATATTTTTCCGAGATGCGATACAATATATAATTTTCCATACAAATGTCCCAATCAACCAACTTTGTAAAGAAGCTAGCTTCTAATGACCAGAATGTTAGAGAGCAAGCATTCGAGACATTAAAGAAGTTCCTTTCAGCCAAGTCATCTAAAAATTTAAGCTCCTTGGACTTGGAAAAGCTTTGGAAAGGCTTATACTTTTCAATGTGGTTCTGTGATAAACCTAAACCACAAGAAAAGTTAGCTGAATCATTAGGTGAGTTATATTCTAATTTCATTCCAAAGGATCAGTTCATTGCATTTGTTAAAGCATTTTGGAAAATCATTATTAAAGAATGGTCATCTATCGATCAATGGAGAATTGATAAATATTTATTATTGATTAGAAGAGTCTTAAGACATAACTTTATATTCTTTAAAAAGAACAACTGGATCCATGTTGATGAATTCGCAACCTTATTGAGTGAAAGCGTGTTGAGTGGTAACACCAATGTACCTGTGGCTTTAGCCTATCATCTTACTGATATATATTTAGATGAGTTGGAATTAGTTATGTTTGAAGAATTGTCTGATATGCAAGAAAAGTTGGATGATTTGGATGAACTGCTGGATGCATACACTTCTTTACATCAAAAGTTGATTACTAAAAAGATTGAAATTACTGAAAATGTCCCTATTAAAACGTTGATTGAACCTTTTGGTAAAATCCCTCATATAAAGACTTTGACCACCTTGAGGAAAAGAGCAAATGATGATGTCATGCACGATGATCGATTAAAGGTTTGGGGTGTGATTGAAGATGATGAAGATGATAATGAAAATGAAGATGACCAGGATGATGAAGAGGAGGAGGAATGGAATGGATTTTGAGTAATAGAGTAATTTGAGCGTGAAAATGTAGTGGACATGGTGAGCGTAGGAAGTGGATATTATTTGCAGTCCACAAATCGAGCGTGTGAGTGAGTGGGTGAGTGCGAACAATTGAGTGAGGGAGTGAGTGAGTACGAACAATTAAGTGAGGGAGTGAGTGAGTACGAACAATTAAGTGAGGGAGTTAAAACAAACTCGCTTCGCTCGTTCAAGTATCAGTCATTACCTATACATTTCTTCTATTGTTCTAGATATAATGCAACGTTGATACCTAATATCTGCGCATTGGCCAAGTTGAGGCAGGTGAGGAAGATGCGGAAAAGGATGGGGATGTTCTGATTAGAAGTACGAGCAACCTTCTATGAAACTCAACTACACAATTATCGGAATACAAGATTCTAACCTATACCAATTGCATTGTAATCTATTTGCTGCGAACCCTCTGGAGTGAACCAACTACCAATTGAGGAATTTCCAAGTGAACTCTATCAATATTACTTGATACTTTTATGAAACTATACCGATAAAAATCATCACTATGAGTGTTGAGTGTAAAGTTACGAAACCACCACAACTAATAGCATATAAAATACATTATAAACTTATCTTTAAATGGCAAATGCTGGACTGTGCACACCTCGTTACACCTCTCATTGCGACAAGACGTATGTTGGGGATTTGAATTTGTGTATGGTAACCTCTCACCAAGATCCTACGATTCAATGTAGGTGTAAAAAGTGTAAGCTAAGAATAATGCAAACATTCGAGCGAAGGGAGTGTCTTTATCTCTGTTTAATAGTCATGATACACATAATATTTACGTGTGATATATATGATATTCATTATAATTTATAAGGAACTGGAGGGAACAGTTTGGACTTTTATACGCAATTTTTGTATAGCTGAGGCACGAAAAACAGGTTTGGTTCTGAGCTGATAGGCAATGCACATTTGGATTTCATAAAGTTGGTTGTGTATCGCGGAGCAAGTCTTTAGAGGTTAATTCAATTACTCAAACTGAAAGAGCTAATCACTCGTTGTTTGCTCGTCTAAGCTACCTATTAAGTTATAGATTTCTATCGCTCACTAACAAACGAGCGAAGCGAGTTTGTTCTCACTCCCTCACGCTCACTAACAAACGAGCGAAGCGAGTTTGTTCTCACTCCCTCACTCAATTGTTCTCACTTCCTCACTCAATTGTTCTCACTCCCTCACACACTACTTACTCTCCCACTACACTACTCACTCTCATAGAAGCATGTCTTTGTTTAATATCTTCTGTCTAGCTGAGTCCTGGTAATTTAATCTCCAATTCTTCAATACCAAAGTAATTAATCCATTCAGCCATTTTAGAGGTTAGTTCCATTGTCAATATCAACAGCAAGAAATGCATTCTTTAATGAGTATAGTAATCACACAAATGGATAGTACGACTCCACAGCAAGCGTGTTGAAACCAAAGCAATTTGATACTTAGTCCATTTTATTTAGGCACTCTTTAATTCTTTCCACCTACACCAACACACACATGTGCTCCCTTGCGAGCACTTTCTTGCGAGTTTTGGTAAGGATCATTTGAATTAACCACCAACGTCCAGAGGTACAAATTTCACGTTCTAAAGTCTACATATTCTCGTCAAGAAATACAACTACGCTTTGAAAGGAAGTGAGTGTGTGAGTGTGTGAGAACAAACAAACGAGCGAAGCGGGTTCGTTCGTTTGTTCGTTCGTTCGTTCGTTCGCTCGTTCATCTCTATAATTTTTCATGATTATTATCAACCATACAATCAAAGCGTAAATGGCACTTTCTTTAGAAACATTTGTATCTCCTTCCAACATTGAACACTTTACATTTTTTACAATTTGACTGCAAATTTCCATAATTTTGACGAGTGAACAAAAGGTTTTATTGATATGTAAGTTGATTGTATGAATGAATTGGCTAGTTAGTTTTCAGCCTCACTCACAGTCGTAGCTACACTCACTTACTCACGAACTCATATATACCTTGACGTATACAAGGGTACTCATTGTCATGTTGAGTAAATCTCGCCATTACAAGTATACATGTAATTGTCACACATGTGTTGGGTGTAAATTTGGTGTTTCTAACTTGTAGGTAATTTGATGATAGTGTGTCTGACTCTAAGGAGAATCCTTGATTTGTTAGATGTACTCAATTGACAGACTACACATGTACTCATAGTACTGCTTCTCAGCATTATTCGACCAGCGGAGCGAGCAATATCTTGCGATTTTGGTTATAATTTGGTTTCTTTTGGGTCATTTGTTCGTTTGAGTCATTAGACGTAATGACAGTTGGTTCTGTCTTGTTGTGGCTGACCAAATCTGAGGTGGTTAGTACCGGACTTTTTGTGTATTTGTCGGGATACAACCAAAAAGAGAGTAGATTTCCAAGTGTTTTCACACAAGAAGAACAAAGCACAAAGGTTTGCCAAACGAACGAACAAAACGAACGAGCGAAGCGAGTAAGTGCGTGAGTTCGTGAGTTCGTGAGTTCGTGAGTGAGTGAGAACAAACGAGCGAAGAGCGAACGAGCAAATAATTTCGATTTGATCTGATCACTCGCTACGTTCGTTGCCTTTGGAATCTGGTGAAATTTCTCAAGGTCCCTCCCTTTGAGTGCTTGGTAAACTTTTCATGCAACAAACGTCTACAGACCCGTACCCCAATAATAACTATAGTTTTCGCTACTCACTCATGTAATGTAGAGTAATGTAGAGTAAAGTAATGTATAACTTGTATAACTTGTATAATACTAAGCATAGTAATGTATAACTTGTATAATACTGAAAAGTATTGTACTACTCATCCAAAGAATTTCTCACTCAAGACAAGTTAATTAAGAATCTGCCCTGAATATGTCTACATTCATCTGTGAAATCAGAATTCGTTCAAACCTACTAACTCACACAATCACACTCACACAATCAAGCTCACACTCACACATTAACACCCAAAGAATTACACCCACAGAATCACACCCACAGAATTACACCCATAGAATCACTAATCACCCGCTTACTCATAAAACTCACATACTCACATACTCACAAACTCACAAACTCACAAACTCGTTTGCACAAACTGATACTTTGATTGTGCGACTATCAGTCATTTTGTTTGGGAGATATCAGTCGCGTAAACAATTTGACTGACAGGCTTCACTTTTATGGGACTCTCAGATTCAATCTGCTCTTTCAGTTACGATAATGGTGGTGGTGAAGGTACGTCTTGTTTAGTTTGAGTGACAGTGTTTTCTTGGAATTCTGATAATGATGGTGGTATCAAAATTGTGTTGTCACTCACTCACTCACACTCACTCGTTCGTATCAAAGAATTTGTTACTCAATCGTTCGTATTAATTTGCTACTCACCCACTCACTCGCTCGTTCGTATTCATTTGCTACTCACCCACTCACTTTGCTCGTATTAATTTCCTACTCACTCGCTCGTATTACTTCGCTACTTGCATAAAAGTCTTTTAATCTTATGCATATCTTCAAATTAGTATTCTTGTCAACTTCTTCTTCAAGTTATCAATCTTGACACGAGCGAGGTGAGTTTAGTCAAAGGGATTTCAGTCAAAGGGATTCGCTACTAACTCACTCGCTTGGATCGTTCGTTCGATCGTTCGTTCGATCGTTCGATGGAAATTCGCTACTAACTCACTCGCTTCACTCGTTCGTTCGCTTCGCTTGGATCGTTCGTTCGTTCGATCGTTCGATGAAAATTCGCTACTAACTCACTCGCTTCGCTCGTTCGTTCGCTCGTTCGTTCGCTCGTTCGTTTAGAATTTGCTACCAACCACTCCCTTCGATCGTTAGGTATTCGCTACTCACAAACCCGCTTCGCTCCTTTCCTGATACTTTGATTGTGCAACTTTCAGTCAAAATTCACCGTTAACTCACTCGCTCGTTCAGGCTGTGGGCTTGTGAGCTTGTCAAGTTTTTTCCAAAACTCACTCACTCAGTCACAGTTCGAGAATCACTCACTCAATATATTCTTATAACATTATGCTTTCATATCCATTTCTCACCAATGTAATATCCTCCTAGATAAGCGAGTGAGTGAGAGAGTGGGTGAGTGAAGGCGAGAGACGAAAGCATTTGTTCTGTTGGCTAATTACAAGATAGGGCAATCTGACTGGGTTTCAAGTTTATAGGGTGCCTGATTGTATGCCTGACTTATTTTTTGCAAATGAGAATGACATCAAGGGGGGACCCTTGGAAATTGAATAGTAGAGCGAACGAACGGACACGAACGAGCGAAGCGAGTGCGTGTGTGAGTGAGTGAGTAGCGAATTTTTGAGTGAGTGAGTGAACTCACTCACAAACTCACAAACTCACTCACAAACTCACTCTCAAACTCACTCACAAACTCACTCACTCACTCACTCACAAACTCACTCACTCACTCACAAACTCACGAACTCACTCACTCACAAACTCACTCACAAACTCACAAACTCACTCACTCGCTTCGCTCGTTCGTTCGTTTGTTTGTTTGTTCGCTCGCTCGCTCATCAAAATGAGCGACCCCAACTTCATACCAAAGTTCATCTCAGCCAAACCTTGGTACACAGGAAAAGGCCCCGATGGCGACCTTTCTCATCAACGTAAAGACCCCAACACCATCATAGATTACAGCATCCCAACGGCAGGAACAGGCATCGATGACACCCACCAAGACTACGACGCAAAGAGAGACCGATGGTTTGGATACGATATTCAAGACTGGAACCGAACGCTCGAAACTTGGAACAACTCAAGAGCAAAACGCCAGAAATTATTACCACTACAACAGTCCCATGATACAGATTATGAATTGGAAATCTTTGAATTAGGGCTAAAAACTAAAGATCTTAAACACAACATAAAGGAAGATGCATTGGAAAAAACACTAAGAGATAGACACGACATTCCCTCGTACATTTTCAACATAACTAGCAATCTCAACAGCAAAATCAAAATCGAGTATGACCCCAAGTCTCGTCTCACTAAGGATTTTGAAAAGGGGTTTCTTGATAATAAAAATCAATTTGTGAGGAAAATGAATGGCGAGGCTGAGAAGCTCACTGACTTGCAGCGCTTCTCTTGGGAGTTGGACAAGAAGGATCAAAAGGCTCAAAACTCTTATGACCCCGTTTTTAATTTGGATCTTTCCCTTGAAGCAAGTCCGACTTTGATGCAATTGAAGCAAAAACAGCAATCTCAAAACAACTCCAAGGCTAAAGACCCAACTCCAACTCCTTTGATCAAATCTCGTTATACAGAAGATGTTTATCAGAACAATCACACCTCAATCTATGGAAGTTACTATTCAAATGGAAATTGGGGGTATGATTGTTGTAAGCAATTTTTAAAGAATTCATTTTGTAATAAATAGTTCATGTGCCACAATTTGCCATAACACAATACATTTATAATACCCAAGTTTTCCACTCCTTAAGCCTCACCCCGTCATTGCTGCAAAACTCCACACTCTCCAAGTTCTGGAAAGCTTGAACCAACAATTCCATCTGCTTACCATTATTGGTCATGTTTCTTATTCTATGAAACTTTATCAAATCAGCCAATTTGATCTCACCATTCTCAGGGTCAAACAAGGATCGAAGATACATATCTTTACACAAGTTTTCTGTGGAGAAGTAATATGCCAATTGATCGCTAATCATTGCAACTTTTCCCAAGCGAGGCATGGGTGAATGATCCGAGTGAGTAGATGGCAAGTATTGGTCGGGTTCTCCGGGGTAATCCATTTGTTGTCTATTCTCTTGCACCTGATGGTATGGATCTTCAAATGGGGGTGGTGGTTGTTGTAAAATGGGTGGCTGGTAGAATGCAAATGGAGGGGGGAATCCCTCGCCTCCTTCATAGTATGGATGTGGAAAGTACATGAATGGAATAGGTGCATAACTGAACCCTTGGTAGGGATAATTGTAAATGTATGGTTTTTCAATACAATTTTCCTGGCTTGAGAATTGATTTGTATTCATTATATCTTTGTCTGATGATTGGTTGGGGATTTGGTTGGGGATTTGGTTGGGGATTTGGTTGGGGATTTGGTTGGGGATTTGGTTGGGGATTTGGTTGGGGATTTGGTTGGGGATTTGATCGGAAATTTGGTCAGGCATTTGGTCGGACATTTGGTCAGGCATGTGGTCAGACATTTGGTCAGACAATTGTTCAGACATTCGTTCAGACACTTGATCAGACACTTGATCAGACACTTGATCAGACACTTGGTCAGACACTTGATCTGACACTTGGTCAGACACTTGGTCAGATCCTCCACGATTATACCCTCCACGATTATACCCTCCACGATTATAACCTCCACGATTAAAACCTCCACGATTATACCCTCCACGCTTATACCCTCCACGCTTTGCAATTCCATCTTGAGCTTCGTTTTCCGAATGATAAAATTCCTGGGGTACTCTGATATATTTAGTTTTGGTGAGTACATTGGAATGCCAAGCGTTGGTTGAAGGAATGGGTGCAGGTGTCAATTTTTTCAAGGGCAATGGTTGGTTAAGTTTTTCCTTTGGAGTTTGATTGGTCATGTCGGGGTTAACCACCTCATTACTCTCTTTCAAGTTGGGCTTTTCATGTATTGGGTTCTCAATATTGATTGATGTAATTTCATACTTGGTACCCTTTGACTTTGGTTCACCATTACTTTTTTCAATCTGGATATTTTTATCTTTTAGATCACCCCCTTTAGTGAATTTTTCAACTTGCTTGTCAAGCGTATCCTTTTCAATTGTATGCTTAATTGTAAGTTTATTAGATGGTTTAACTTCATTTGTATGTTTAATGGATGGTTTGACTTCATTTGTATGTTTATTGATTGGTTTAGCTTCATTAATTCTTGATGTATTTCTTACTTTTTTATTCAAATCCATATTAATCTTTTCATTAAACTTTTTTGGCACCCCCCTCTCGTTGCCATTGATGCGAGTCAAGTCACCCTTATCATTAGATTTGCCCCCCAAGCTTTGAAGCTTTGAGTTCTTACTTCTTTTTGATCCATTACGTCCAACAGGCTTTGTCCAATCAATTGGTTCACTCTTTTGGATTATATTAGAGCCTTCCAGATTCTTGTTACCTGTAGCAACTTTTTTGCCGCCATTAACCTTTTGACGAGAATTAGGATCAATAGGTTTGATTTGCCCAGGAGCAGGAAGTCCAGCTTCTGGCCCATTCTCTTGATCATACCCTAAATTGAGATCTCCAACCATATCAACCATCAGCTTGGCCTTTTTCATTACCAAAGGAATGGTGATGTATATAATTTTTGAAAGGAGTGCGAGGATTGCAGCCGATTTTGAGGTGTGAGGTGTGAGGTGTGAGGTGTGAGTGTGAAGAGTGAGGTGTGAGGAGTGTAATGAAGAGAGTGTATGAAACTAGATTATGGAGAATTCACTACATTATGGAGAGCTTTATTGTGGTGAAACTATTGACAAACGAGATAAATATGGTACAATAAATGTAGTTCAACCAAATCTCTAACCTCAATCTTACTGATTGGATAAGTCCATGTTAGTTTTGTTTTTCAAGCATTGTTTCACGTTTGAGTGAGATTAACCAAGGGTGAGAATGTACTGTTGAAGTATAACGAATGGATGTATCAGAACAGTTACAAAATCACCCGAGCGAACGAACGAACGAGCGAACGAGCGAAGCGAGTGAGTGAGTGAGTGAGCGAGTTCGCTCGTTCGTGAGTAGCAAATTGAGTTCGCTCGTTCGTGAGGGAGTCGCAATTTGAGTCAGTTCGTGAGTTGCAATTTGAGTTCGTGAGTGAGTTCGTCAGTCGCAATTTGAGTCAGTTCGTGAGTTCGTGAGTAGCAATTATAGTTCGTGAGTAGCCATTTGAGTGCGTGAGTGAGTGAACTCACTCACTTTCAAACGAGCGAAGCGAGTTTGCTCACTCTCGCACTCACTCTCGCACTCACACATGCACTCATTCATTGAGTAGTGAATGATACGAGTGAAGCGATTGAGTGAGTAGTGAATGATACGAGTGAAGCGATTGAGTGAGTAGTGAATGATACTAGCGAACGAACCAACGAACGAGGGATGCATGGAAGGGTATACTTGAATGCGAGGTTATACTCTTTATGTTTGGGTATAAAGTTCACTTATTCATCTTGAGCTTGCTCATCAATCAAACACTTTAATCACTAGGATTCATAAAAGATCAGATAACCAATGATTTCATTCATACTAACACCACTTGATGCAACTACTCCTGCACCTAACGAACGAGCGAGGGAAGCGAGTGAGTGAGTGCGTGCGTGCGTGAGTGAGTGAGTGAGTGAGTGTCTAATTGTCCAATATTACCTAATGGCTTACAGCCAAGCTGCTTAGTCCAACTATATTCTACTACTCACAAACTCACTCACGCACTCACTCAAGAACTCACTCACGAACTCACTCACGAACTCACTCAAGAACTCACGAACTCACGAACTCACTCAAGAACTCACGAACTCACGAACTCACGAACTCACGAACTCACGAACTCACGAACTCACTCAAGAACTCACGAACTCACGAACTCACTCAAGAACTCACGAACTCACGAACTCACGAACTCACGAACTCACGAACTCACGAACTCACTTGCTTCGCTCGTTCGTTCGCTCGTTCGCTCGTTCGTTCGCTCGTTCGTTCGTTCGTATTCTTCATGCGCTCTCTGTCAATTGCACTGACTTAATATTGGGACACTCTAAGCCTCACAAAAGTGTTATACGACGGAATACGACAATCACATCTTTCATTGCTATCAGAGCTCTAAATCCAAGCAATCTGTCTAAAAGATTTCCGTTAAGCAAAGCAGAAGCCTATCTCTTTCATAAATCCATGACAAGTCTTGTGACAGTATTTTGGGACCCAGTGAGCAATGGCCCAAATGATAGGAGACTTCTGAATGGTGAGATTGATAATGAACCAAACAAGTTTAAAAGGTGGAGTATATTAAAAAGTTTGTAATTGAATGAATGGGGACATGTAAGTTGCATGGCTTTAACAGTAATAGTGAAGGTTAAATGTATATAGAGGCTGAATAGTCATATGAATATGAAGCTGAATAGTTGAATGAATAGGCTGAATATTCCAATGAATATGTAGAGGCAGAATAAGGTTATATCTAAATGACTATGAAGAAGCTGAATATTCGTCAAATATGAAGAGGCTGAATATTTTGTTCAGCTTGACTTGCAGAACCTCGGTTTGTGGACCCTTGTCAAGTCAATCTTGTGTCTTTTTTTTGTGTTTGTGGGCAAGAAATGTGTTGGGTAATAGGAGCATGACATGAGGTGATATGATTGGTATAAGGGTAATGACAGCAATGGTGGTGATAAGGGTAGGGTTAGTAATGGTATTGATAAGGGTAGTATTAAGGGTAGTGATAAGGGTAGTGATATGGGTAGTGATAAGGGCAGTGATAGGGTAATGATTAGGATAGAATGATTACGATAATTGTTAATAAGGATGGAATAGATACCAATAGTTTATTACATTATCAATAGTAATACAGATTGCACATAATTAGGATAGATTGATAATTAAGTCGCTTTGCTCTAACGTCGCACTCTAACGTCGCACTCTAACGTCGCTTAGCTTTAAAATGGCTTCCCTCAAAGTCGCTTCGCTCCACTCGCTCCGCTCCATTCACTCCGCTCCATTCACTCCGCTCCATTCACTCCGATCATTCCGGCCTTCTCATGTAAGGTCCACGGTAACAATCATCAATTGCCCAAAAACAAATCATCTTATCCACCGTACATTTCATTTGTCATCTACAACATGTGAGGCGGGCTTAACAGTATTAAACGCCCCATTTCCAAAGAGGTTTGTGGTTTAAGTTTTGGATGAGGTGCATTTTCAACGAGTGCTGATCACGCAAACGAGCCAAACGAGCGAAGCGAGTTTGTGAGTGTGAGTATCAAACGAGCGAAGCGAGTTTGTGAGTATGAGTATCAAACGAGCGAAGCGAGTTTGTGAGTATGAGTGTGAGTATCAAACGAGCGAAGCGAGTTTGTAAGTATGCGTGTGCGTGTGAGTGAGTGTGAGTGTGCGTGTGCGGTGAGTGTGAGTGTCAAGTTATGAGTATAAAGTTGTATTTGTGAATATATACATGTGCATACCACGCAACTATTATAAATCATCATACTAAACTTAATCAAATGGCCACTCACTCACTCACTCTTCAGTTCGAAGGATTTAACGACAGTATATTACATAATTTTAACAAGTTTGACAGTTTATTAATAACTCAACATTTCACACTACATATAAACTAATGAAATGTAAACTTTATTCTAAACATTAAATTCATCATTCATTTCATCATTCATTTCATCATTCACGTCGTCACTCAGTTTATCATTCACGTCAGCACTCACGTCATCATACACCTCATCACTCATCAAACCTCATCCTCTCTTTATCACTCATCCTTACGCCCTCTCTTTCTTGTCGCCTTTTGTTTTTTTTTGTCGCGACACATCCCACATGGCAGAAGATAATATACCAAATTAGGCAAGTGAGATAGCCGCTCCAAACACACGTGGGCTTGATTGACCATCGTGTGACACTAGTACACACGTTGACTTAATATTTCTTGAGGATTTTGTGTACTTGATTGATTAAACGTGGGACCTTTAAATGATATATATATATAACCAAAACATAACTTCCAGATCGCATTGGAAATCATGACGTTACCAACCCCCCCAGTATTGAAAACCACAATCATTCAATTAAATAAGGATCTTGACTCTGATGAAAACAACTATGAAATCTTAACCAATGACTACCTTCCTAAATATTCAAATCAATCAGATACTAGTATACAAAATAAATCAGGGTTACCAGCTCGTAAAAAGAGAAGAAGGTCATCAACAAATGTCGATCAAGAGGAGTTGAATAAACGCAAGAATGAAACTAAGCAATTACACTCAATAATTGAGAAAAAACGTCGTATAAAAATCAATCGCGAGTTCGAGGCCTTGAAGTATCTTATACCAGCATGTCGGTCAACTTCAAGTGGCTCTCCTCTGATAAAGCCTGCTAATTCAAACAATGGTAACAAGATTGATGGAATGTATAAATTAACCATTCTTAAGTCTTCAGTAGAGTACATCTTGTACTTGCATCATATAATAATGAGACAACACGATTTACTATCCAAATCAAATATAGGTTATGACTTTGACATTGACTTTGCAAAGACAACCTTGGATGTTAATCAATATAGAGACATTGATAAGGATTTTAGTTTTAGATCTTTGGATAAATTTAACACTATTCAAGAGGAGAAGGATATTACTGAGTCTAGCCTTATGGATGAAAAAGCAACCAATGAAACACTAACCAATGAAACAGAAAAAAGTAACGACTTTACTGGCGTATCATCAAATAACGACTTTACTGTATCAAACTTTACAATATCATCCAATCATACCTCACCTTCGTCTGCTTACGCATCTCCAATAAGCTATGCTTCTCCAATACTAAATATAAGAGCAAGAAAAAACTCAACTCCAATCTCCCCTTTTACAAACCCTTTACAATCAACCAAATCATCCTCCTTTGTGCTCCCGGGTCCAGCAGTGAACCCAATGGCTGAGCTCCCAAAAAAGATGATTTTTAAACTGAAACCTATAAATACTAAAGTTATTATAAATGATGACAAGTTCACTGACATGCCTGAGGATAATATTAGACGATTGTCTGATCAAGAGGATGCTTCGAATACTTTATTGGCTTTACGAAGGTCCAACATTGATAGTTTGTTGAATTAGTGTGAATGTAACTGCTGTGCGGTGGGGTGAGTGCTGGGGGGTTTAATAAACAGTTGACCTGGGGTGATGTAGAGCGACGAACGAGCGAACGAACGAACGAACGAATGAGCGAACGAATGAGCGAAGCGAGTGAGTGAGTGAGTGAGTGAGTGAGTGAGTGAGTGAGTGAGTGAGTGAGTTCGTGAGTGAGTTCGTGAGTGAGTGAGTAGGTGAGTGAGTGAGTGAGTTCGTGAGTAGGTGAGTGAGTGAGTGAGAGCGTGAGTTCGTGAGTTCGTGAGTTCGTGAGTGAGTGAGTGAGTTCGTGAGTGAGTTCGTGAGTTCGTGAGTGAGTGCGTGAGTGCGTGAATGAGTGAGTGCGTGAATGAGTGAGTGTGTAATTGAGTGAGTGAGTGAGTGAGTGCGAGAACGTTTGTTCGTTCGTTCATTCATTCATTCGGACCGAATTCACTCACAATCTCACTCACTCACGCACTCGCTCGCTTCGCTCGTTCGTTCATTCGTTCATTCATTCGTGACTAGTCCAATTGATATTCAGTGTCATTGGTATTATGGTATGAATGACAATACCACACTTTGTTTCAGCAACTTAAAATGTACAAGTTGTTTCGGGTTGCACCAATCAATGATTGATGTGTTTTGGTGTAGTATCTTGTTATTTGAAAATGAGTGTGAAGGTTGGTACGAACGAACGAACGAACGAACGAACGAGCGAAGCGAGCGAGTGCGTGAGTGAGTGAGATTGTGAGTGAGATTGTGAGTGAGATTGTGAGTGAGATTGTGAGTGAGATTGTGAGTGAGATTGTGAGTGAGATTGTGAGTGAGATTGTGAGATTGTGAGTGCGAGTTCGTTTGTTCGTTCGTTCGTTCGTTCGTTCATTCATTCATTCAGACCGAACGAACGAACGAACGAACGAACGAACGAACGAACGAACGAACGAATGAACGAACGAATGAACAAACAAATGAACAAACGAGCGACCGAATTCACTCACTCACAATCTCACAATTTCATGCACTCACTCACGCACTCACTCACTCACTCGCTTTGCTCGTTCGTTCGTTCGTTGATCATAGGTGTGAATGAACCCAATCAACATATTGATTTCTCATTACCACTTTTATGATATTTATGATGTTTATTCAATTTCTCTACAACGTTGACTTCCTCCAAGTCTTTATGTGTGATATTCCAATCTACAACTCCACCCAAGCATCGGGTTCAAGATGATATAATCACGAGTCAGAATAAGTTATAACTGTCAGCTTCCACAGGCTAATAGGCTAGAATCTTATGGGGATTCTCAGACTAATAGCTATTGGGCAGGCTTTGTATTCGGTACAGACAATATTGTCATTACGGTATGACAATTCATACCGCTCTTCGGTTCCGCAACTTGCAGTGTGTAAGTTGTTTCGGATACACCAATCTGGATAATGATTGGTGTTATGTACTCGAGGCCTCAATTGGCTGCTTTACGTACTCCAGGTCTCAATTGGCTGCTTTACGTACTCGAGGTCTCTATTGGCTGCTTTACTTACTCGAGGTCTCAGATGGCTGCTTTACGTACTCGAGGTCTCAGATGGCTGCTTTACATTGTACATATACTTCTAAAAGTCTGTAATGGATCTAACCTATAAAGACCCGTACCGCAATAATGGATATGGATCTAACCTCGCGACCTCACTCACTCGCTTCGCTCGCTCGTTCGTTCGTTCGTTCGTTCGTTCTTTGCCATTCAATTCTCAATGATGGGCAGGTGTTTAGTCTGCTTATTGGTTAATCATACATATGGTTGAGCATTGAAATGGAGATTCACTTGAATAGCAAATTCAGCTCGTAACGTGGCTGTGTACACACTGTACATTCCGGTGTCCTCTATCAGCTATCTGCGCTATGTACATTCTGGTGCTGTCTAATTAACTAATTCCAAAAAGAGAAATCTGCAGTTTGCAGCCAAGGGTAGCACAAGAGGTGAATCAGAAGACAAGAAACAGTGTTGGTTCGAACCAGTAACCAAGCTAGTCTTGTGCAGCCATAATTTTTCTAATCATATTGTGCTATGCACTTTCAATTGTACGAAACCTATCATCATGATATGTAACAAAATTACACCTTTTGAATAGTTAGCGGCTTTAATGGCCAACGTATCTCACTCCAAGTATTCTTTAAGAATAGAATAGAGGGTTGCATGTCATTCACTTGTTTAAGGATGGCTGAAATGGATATTGCAAATGACATCAGACTGAAATCAATGTCTCAGACTAAACTTTGTTCAACCGTACCAACTGTATATCAAAAGACTGCAGATAGTCTGCGGTCTCACTCGTTTTCGCTACTCACTCGATCAGTCTCACATCACTCACAAAATCACTCACACAATCACTCACACAATCATTCACTTGCTTCGCTCGTTTCGCACCAAATTGGACCACTTGTTGGTGGCAGCACTCATCGTTTACATTCCTAGACAATACAATATGAGAATATATAAGAATACATGACAATATATGAGAATACATAATACGAAATATATAAGAATAATACACCTCCATGACACCAACTATTATTGCTATGTCACCTCTATCATATAAACGAATCTTGTTCTGTATATTGCTTACTTTGACAAGGGTGTCAAGGTGTACTGCTACATAAACATTATGGATAAAATCATAAATCATATTCAGATTATAAAAGTGCTACTCACTCACGCAGTCCTCAGTCTCTCACGTTCATTTTCGCTCTCACACACTCGTTTTCGCTCTCACTTGGCTCGTTTTCGCAATTGGCAATATCACTTTGGGCTTGAACTCAAAGGGAAACCATCATCTTCAAGGAATGTTCGTTGGTATGCTGGAAAGAGGTTTGGTTTCAGTAGCGAATAAAACACTTTAACTTGTAGTTTTATTGAAAAAATGATCGGTAGTCATCTTGTAATTTGCAACCAAACGGGTCATGTTCTAAAGAGGACGTGGATCACTTTGAAGTGTCAGAGATGATTTATTTCTAATTTATGCAATTTCATCTCTCCTAGTACAATATGTGAGAACATCTGCAATAATCTCAAGCAGTGCCAACTACTCAGATTTGTGCCAGTATACACTGTACAGTATAACGATGATTGGGTGCGTGAGTGAGTGTGAACGAACAAAGTGTGAGTGAGTGAGTGAGTGAGTGAGTGAGTAGCGAAAATGAGCGAACGAATGAGTGAGTTGTGAATTTTGATTTGAAAGTGAGAGTAGCGAATACAAAGGACTGAGCACTCACTCGCTTTGCTCGTTCGTAGTCAATTTCTTTTGAGCTAACGGACATGACAATGTAGTGGTATTTAGTGTGATTGATTAATTGTGGCAGTATTGGTATTTTGGGTCAACCACCTCGAGCACAACCATCATTGTATGCTGGTGCTTAGATGATGTATTCAATTCATAGATATCAGACTCGACTCTATTGGCTACTTACTCACAAGACATGATAATTACAAAGAGACTTTAGCGAATTGTCGCCATACAAATCATTGGTACAAACGAATAACGAAATCATTGTTTAATAGTGACTGATTTGTGTTGCATTTCAACCATCTAGTACCGGTTGGGAACTCTACTGCTTTTTCGGGATAATGCGAGTTCTGCGACTACAGCGAGTCATATACACACAGAATTCCTTATACACATGCCACGTGTATGAGTTGCCAGATGTGACACCTACACATCTTTCTTAATAAGCTAACATAATAACCTTTTCGAGTACCTTCATTATATACCAAGTCGTACACCTAACATCCGCTCATAAATACAATCACCATTCAACTAATAGAACTAACCATCCATCTGTTAATCACTCCATTTTTACTGCAATACATCACCCTTAAATACATCCTTCATTGCCTATACACTAAAATCCCTAATCACTCAATTCAAGAGTCTCAACCCACTCGTCAAAAACACTGGGCCAGGCAGCCATTTCATCATACTCACTCATATTCACAGGGTCAGCAGCAACAACCTCCTCAAGAAACAAGTAAAACATCACCCAAGCATCCTTGGAAAATGGCCTCTTGTGCTGGTCCAACACAAAGGTATACCATTGGTCCAATCGTTGTGCTATTCCGTCCCAGTTTTCTTCACGGGAGAATCTGATTGGAAGAAGTAATTTCCAGTATTCAACCAGCAATTCGTAGTCCAATAACTTTTGATTCTCATTCTCTAATAGAAAGTCAAAGGTGAAATTATACAAGAGCTTGAACTTGTCATCGCTACTCACCAACTGCTTCCAGTACGAGGTTGCAAACTGCTTCATGCCTTCAAGCAGCTTGATATTCTGAGACCCCCATTGACTGAGAAAGTCGGCCCGGGTGAAAACACCCATCCGGGGGGCTTTTAAGAAATGGGCCAATCCCAAGCTTTCCAAGTTTTCCGGGTCAATACCGAGATCGGCAAGATAAGCAATGGTCCCGTCGATTCCAATTTGGTCCCCGTCCTTATACTTGTCGAAAATGACTTCAAGCTGGGGATGGTGATGCGGGGTGTTGAGGTAGGCATCAATGGCGCTTGAAAGGTTGTTTCTGTGGGTACTGAGGTATTGGGATGCTACGGCATGGCTTGTACCTGTAATGTCTATGAATTTTGATATGTTTGACTATTGTTAGTATGATAATGTGGGGGATTGGCAAGAGTGGGACGTTATCGGGTGAGTGTTGATATGGTTTTTGAATTCTGTATTAATTTATAGTTTGGATTGTTAGATGGAATTCGGTCACTCACTAGTTGATTCGTCATCTATTACTTATAGTGTCATGTATAGTGTAAGCTATTTGGTTATCCCTTTCATGTCGTGATACGGATAGCCCTTTTATCCTGATACGGATAGGCGTTTGTCCTTATACGGATAACCCTCTTGTCCTTATACGGATAACCCTCTTGTCCTGATAACCATTTTGTCATGGTGACCCTTCTATCCTCATATACCTTCTGCCATCATATACCTTCTATCCCCATATAACTCCTGTTACACATTCTTCTCTGTATCCTTCCTTGTGCCAACTTCAACAAATCATACTCACCATTCTCAAAAATGAATATTCATCAAATCATTCAATGGCCCTCGCTAGAAAACCTCACAGCCTCACCCCTGGAGCTAGATAGTGATATCAACATCCTTCTTGATTGGCTTCAGCCCTACTTCCCTCTGGATTCCCTGGAGCTCGTGCATCCCTCCCAGAGGGTCAAGGCTGCCATCAAGGTGTGTCTTCGTGATAATGAGGATAGTTTTGTCCGACTCTATATCAACAGTGTTAGCATTGAGTTTCATTCCAAATTCCACTCCCAAGACCTTTTTACTTTTGATCACTACTACGCCGCTGTGAAGCGAATAACAAACTATTACGATCACCATCTCGGTCATATGAAGCTCGCTTCGGTGGCCCGAAATCGTTTCCATAGAAATCTTAATCTGTTATTTCGTCAAGTGCTAGTAACACCAAAATTCCTATCACTTTTGACACAATATCTATCCAATAACGTCAGAGATCAAGAAGTGCTTACGCTACTATTCCTGGTGGGTCTACATAATGAAGTTCATACCATTCTCATAAAGCTCGCTGTTGAGAAAATCAAGCGCTTCATCAAACAAAACTGTACCCGGATTTGGAACAAACCTTTATTAGATATCTTGGAGCAATACATCCAAAATGACGTAGATCCCATCTTCTCCTTGATGACAAATAGTAACCACCTTCAGGAGTTGATTGAAATCGGCCATGACGAGCTTGTATCACTAAGAACAAACGAAATTTATGATATGGTATTGGAGTTCCCTCAATGTCTCCATGGCCTCGAGGAGCTTTACTATTGTTTGAAACAGAGTGAAGGCATCAAAGCACGAGCTTATCAACGGTCCAAACTTGTTGATGAATTCATCAAGAAATGTAATCTTCATCTCCTTCATTCAGGTGCAAACACAGTGGACGTTATCACCACATATACAAAGACCATACGCCTGTTTTTGATCATTGACCCTCGAGGGGTCCTATTGGACCGTGTGGTTCGCCCAATCCGTTTATACTTGAAAACTAGAGATGATATCATAGTGAAGTTGGTATATGGGTTACTAGATGAATCTCCCAAAAATCCCTTGAAAGAGCTCGCTAGTGAATTGAAAAGCTCATACAATCGCAAACACAACTCCAAGAACTCCCATGAGGATGCTCCAGACTTAAAATGGTACCCAGACCCTATCGATGCATTACCTGACTTTAAAAAGGGTAAAGTATCAGATATCATAGAATCGCTCATTTCGCTCTTTGCATCCAAAGATGTCTTCATCAATGAGTTTACAAAGATCTTTGGTGATAAATTAGCTAACTTACACAACTACAACACCCTGGAGATTGTACATCAATTGGACCTCTTGAAAGCTCGGTTCGGCAAAAATGACTTCCACACATTGGACATCATGTTGAAAGACATTAATGACAGCCGAATCATCAATGATACAATCAATGGATCCAACGCCTCCTTCCACGCCTCCATTTTATCCCATCACTTTTGGTCCTCGGTATTGGATGACCACACTGATGAGTTCCGGTTACCTCCCACAATTCAAGCGCAATTTGACCAATTCAAGCAAAAGTTTGCTCTTGAGAAGCAAGGACGGGTTCTTAAGTTGGTTCCGAGCTTGGGTCTCGTGAAGTTGGATTTGGAATTGGGCTCCAAAAATTGTCATTTCGAGGTTAGTCCAGAGAAGGCGTCGATAATTTATCTTTTTAATGAGAGGAGTGATGAGATGTCGATTCTGGAGATTTGTACGGCTTTGGGAATGTCCGAGTATATGGTGAGGCTGAATTTGGATTTTTGGGTTGAGAAGGGGATGTTGGAGAAATTGACCAGTGAGTTGTATATAGCTAGTGAGTAAAGTCCAGTTATGGGCGAAGCCCATGACTGGACGAAGCCCATAACTTGACGAAGACCATAACTGGACGAGGCCCATGACTTGACGAAGACCATAACTGGACGAAGACCATAAATATTATTCTTTAGGCCTACTCACTGAGCGACGCCCATTATCATCGTTTACATGCTTCGCCCATACTATCATTTATAGGCAACCTAATATACAGCACTATTATATCTATAGTTTCACCTATTAGATGATTCATTGCTAAAATCAGCAAAGTGACCTAATTGCTGTTGGTCAACTTCAAGGTGAGCTCCCAATTGTGGTGGCTTGATACTTGGTTGAGGAACCGATTTGAAGGCGCGCACTCACGAACGCACTCACGAACGCACTCATCCACGAACTCACCCACGAACTCACCCACGAACTCACCCACGAACTCACCCACGAACTCACTCACGAACTCACCCACTTACCCACCCACGAACTCACCCACTCACCCACTCACCCACTTAACTCTTCTATTTGCTATTTTGTATTGGATTAGTATTGGCTTCCCCTTCGAAGAAATCACTCCCAAAGGACCGAAAAATTCGCCAGACAACCAAAGGGCCACCTTGAGAAAAGTTCTCGGTCTTTCAATGAGTGTTTGGTGAGATATATAGAAGCGAGTGAGGGAGTGAGGGAGTGAGTGATTGAGTGCGTGAGCGAACGAGCAAAGCGAGTGAGTGTGAGTGATTGAGTGCGTGAGTGAGTGCGTGAGTGTGAGTGCGTGAGTGGGTACATGCGAGTGAGTGTGAGTGAGTGAGTGCGTGAGTGAGAATGATAAAGTGATAATGACGGGATGATAAAGTGATAATATAATCAGGTGATAAGTAGATGTTTTATACACCATTTTGGACGATATGGATGTTAACTATGCATTTGTTAATAAATATTCGTTTGCATATAGGTGTTCATTTGAAATAAACTTCTTTTGGTTTGTATTTGCTATGTAGTTGGCAGTATGTATTTGGTATTCATCTATGTAGTTGGTAATTGTCTATGCAGTTGGCACTTGTCTATGTAGTTGGCACTTCTCTATGACTATCCAATTTGCAGCCATTTTCAGTGCAAAAACCAGTCAAGAACGTTAATACTATCAGTATGCATTATAAATGAAAAAGTATTGTTAGTGAATACTAAATCATTATCAGTAAATATGGGTGAAACTACTCTGAATCACCTCTGTATTGATGATGCTGGCTTGTATCAAATGTATTGAATATCTTGTTTATACGCTAGCTTTGGACAACAAGAGAAAAGTGATTATATAGCAAATCAAGTAATCTGTTCAATAGAGCTTCACGGGGACAAACAAGTTTATATATAGATTCCCAATACACATAAAAAGTGTAAGCAACGCACCTTCTCTCTCGCACATTATCGCTCATTTTATGCCAATTCTATGAAATTTTCCATGCGTCTACACAATGCAGTGTGTTAGATTCTGTAGGCAGAACTTGACTATTTGATAGTGGAGTTGGCAAACTAGTGATACTGATTGGGTTATAATGTGATACAGATTATGGCTATTGAAAGTGTACATAGTATATTTAAACTGAATAGTAAAAGTACTCATGTATGGTAATTGAATAGTTAAACGGAGAGTATTAATTGTAGAGTGCCTGTATTGAATATTCAAATGGAAGAACTAATTGAAAAGTATTAATTGAACAAGCTAATTAAAGTCATATATTTACCATTATACGAAATCACGACACACTACCAAGTCACTACCAAGTCAATAATCACATATAGAGTCACCACCAAATCACTAATCACATACAATAAAAATCACTTTTACAATTCCCTTCGCATACACTGACTCACGCACTTTTACTTTTACACAATGTCCTTCGTACTACAGTATTGACTTGTTAAAATTCTTTGCCCATTTTGTATCTTTATCATGATTGTTCGTTAGTGACTGATTATATGTAACATAGTGATGTAGAGAAAGTACACAAGTGAGCCACAAAATTAGAGCTAGTACAAGTGAGAGACTGCTTATTACTCTCGGCTGATTTTCAACAGGAGGTTTGCTCCTCGACATTACTCTCTACATGTGGATTATATAGCACATTACACTCTAATAGAGACCTGGTTGCAGGGGTTTTTTTGTTAATGGTGGTATTGACAAATAATTGAAATCGTGGACATATTCAACTAAATCATAGAAGTTGTATTGAAATCATAGAGATAGTATTGAATTCATAATAAACATATTCAAATGGTGTGATTTCGCTACTCACTCAAAAGTACTCGCACTCACTCGAAAGAACTCGCACTCACTCGAAAGAACTCGCACTCACTCAAAAGAACTCGTACTCACTCGTTCGAAACTAAAGTACATCTGACATACTCAGAATCTTTGGTGAGTGTAGCACTGCTTTGAGTGAGTAGCGAATTCTTTAGATTTAACCACTTTTATGATTTGGATATTTCAAATGAGGATGAAAATCCTCCATAGTTCGAGCTAATCAATAACTGTCAATGTACATATCAAGTAATTACTATCCTCTTTGTAGTACAGGACGAGTTGGAGTGGAGAAAGAATGAGTGGAGATAGAACGAACGGTGCGAGTGAGAGAGAGTCGAATAAGAACGAGCGGAGCTAATGAGAATTGCAAAGTAAATCGGCCAACTGAGTGGACCAACTGAATAGAACAACTGAATCGACCAACTGAATCGACCAACTGAATCGACCAACTGAATCGACCAACTGAATGGACCAACTGAATCGATCAACTGAATCGATTAAGTTAGTCGAACAAACTCGCAATCTCCAAACTCCAAACTCGCTGCGCTCATTTATCTCAGCAACAAATATTAAGCTATGGTTTTGTCTAAAAATTCTCCATTCCTCAAGCTGTTGGAAAGCATAACGAGCGAAGCGAGTAGGTGAGTAGCGAGTAGAAAAGCATATTGAAAAGCATACTTGTATATTGGCATATCTTCATATTAGCATATCGTTACATTGGCATATCGTCATATTGGCATATCGTCATATTGGCATATCGCTATATTGGCATATCGTCATATATCCGCATATCGTCATCTTAACAACTTGTGCAAAAACATGTAGAAGCAGCAGTAGGAATAAGTAAGAGAGTTCGACCGACTGACAAGGAGTTTATTCGATTATTGCGGTACGGATCTTTATCGATTCAAGATTAAGACTTTGAACGAGCGAAGCGAGTGAGTGACTGAATGAGTAATAAAGCAATTGACAGCAACAATTTACATGGAATTGAACATGAACAAACAATTTGTTGATCATGAACTAACAATTTGAATTGCAATAGTTGGGAAACTTATAAGTATTAGCGTATTGAAATATATACTTTTAGTGATGTGAAAACTATGAGGGTATTTGAATTGTTATGAAACTCGTGGTGCAACCAAACAGCACTGTGAGCATATTCAAACAGTCTTGAAACTCATGGCTCTACCAAGGAGAAACTGTGAGAGTGTATAAATATCATCGATATGAACGATCAAGTATCATGGAATTGAAAATCACAAAACTACTCAACAACGTAGTATCTGACTAACAGAGAGGTTCATTGCCCGGCGAATAACAAAGTAGTAATTGTATTAGTAACTGTACTAGTAACTGTATTAGTAACTGTAATATTAACTGTAATAGTTGTTAACAATTTATTGAACTTGAACACGAATCGTGAGTATGTATCAAGCACGTATACCAAGCACTCATAGTACTGCTTCGCAGCACTTTTCGTTCGATCGTTCGTGAGTTGAAACTCATACTTTGTTTATTACTAATGGATCAACTAGAAATCTTATGTGGCTGGCCACTCAAAAATAGTTGATGTGTAATACGTGACATTGAGATTAGAGAAACAGACTTGAGTACACCCATGGTAGATTTCGCGAACGAACGAGCGAAGCGAGTGAGTGAGTAGCGAATTCATTAGAACGAGCGGGCGAGTGAGTGAGTAGAGAATTCTTTAAAACGAGCGAAACCCTACTTCCATGAATACAGACTATGATTTGACAACGATTTTTATGCATACGATAGATGATACTAATTCTTTATTTGAATATAGATCAGCCTTTGGACTCAATACTCTCAAAGGCCAACTTCGCAACATACAATACACCAACAGTTCACTGGAACCCAAAAATCATCCTTTTCAAACCTACAGGAAAACACCTCAAGCTTTCATTCTAGGTTACCCCAATAGTACCAATCAGCCTGGCCATACTAAACCGGCTGTTTGCGAAATGACAATTGTGTACAATTTGTGTCAATTATACAAAAAATGCCCCATTTCGATCATAAATGTACCTTCTCAGTCATATTAACTCGATTCATGGCATTCTAAAACAAAGCAACTGTACTACTTTTGTCAATTCGCAACACTTTGAGGAATGTTCAATGTTTATTATACGAATCACATTGCAAGCTGCTTATTGTGGTGTGCTATTCAGTCTGCATTATGCAATCAGTGTATATTGGATATCCGACACTTTTGTAGCATCATCAATGGTTACGTAGAAAGTGATATCTATCATAGAAGTGCTTTCATGATGAGTGCTTTCATGATGAGTGCTTTCATGATGAGTGCTTTCATGATGAGTGCTTTTATGATTGGTATTACTGACTGGCTACCAAATTATTTAAACCCAGATTATTGCGGTACCAACTACAAATCAACAAGGTACGAATGAGCGAAGCGAGCGAGTGCGTGAAATTGTGAGATTGTGAGTGAGTGAATTCGGTCGCTCATTTGTTCGTTCGTTCGTTCGTTCGCTCGTTCGTTCGCTCGTTCGTTCGTTAATTCTGTCTGAATGAACGAACGAACAAACAAACTCGCACTCACTCACTCACGCACTCCCTCGTTTGGAGACGCTACCAAGTCAACAGCTCTATTTCAAACTTTTAATGTAACTTGTAACGATGAATAGAGTTTAAAGATATAACTATCTCAATCCAAATTCTCCTCATTACTCTACACTTGAAAACTAATTCATACATTGCTAAATATCCACCACTGCATGTAGTATAGTGACTAGCACTTTGGTATTCAGCAGGAAAGGATAATTTCATAATCAATTCATATTCATAATCAAATTCATATTCATATTCATAGTGACCCATAACAGTAATCTATAACTACTCATTATTCATACTGGATAGCTTCTGCATATACTCCGCACTAGCTTGTAACTTTCGAGGAGGTCTCATTTCATCAGAAGCAAAGCCAGGAACACGGATATTCCAATTTCTTTCCAAGTGAAGTTGGAAATCGCGAATATCCACCTTGGAAACTCTCCTATGTTTGGCCAACCGACAGGCAAACGACGTTATGGACGTTACAAATTCATCCGCCAAGTCCACCAAAAGGTCATCCACGTCATTGTCCACCGTTGGTTTGATGTCGCCTTCGCTTGCAGCTATGGAATTTGTGAGTTCTTGAAGCTTTCTTTTAGTAAGCACTCTCCCCCCATTATCAGACACCTCGTATGCAGGGCGATTTGCTGGGGTTCCATATGAAGAACTGGTTATATTTGGTGAGGATAACGTTGGTATTATTGCACGCGTTCCCATTTTGGGCGAAGCCGTTGATGATGGAGTGTATGTGAATTTCAGACTTTGAGCCATTTGAGCTGATGGGAATACGATTTGAGGGACGTGGGGTTTTCTTTGAGTATTAATATTAGCCAAAGCAGTTGCTGCACTTCTTGTTTTTGCTAAAGCTGCGCCACCACTGATGGCTGGAGGTGCTGTGAGGGTAGAGCCGATTGAAAAGGCTGGTTTAGGAGTCGTTGTTGTTACTTTGGAAGTTTCATCTGGGGTACTTTGATTGGTTGGACTAGGTGAAGTACTTTGCTTTTTCAACCACAGTGCCACCTTTTGAGATTGAGCAACTTTAGCTGTAAGTTTGTCAATTTCGGTGTTCAAATATGATAATCGGTTTGAATCTTGGGTGGTTGCTTTCTCCAGTTCCATGGTTTTGATTGCTTGTTCCATCTGTTCAATCAAATTGGTCATTGTATTGAGCTTTTCCGCTGCATTCAATGTCTTGCTTTTGTCTGTTTCGGCTGTTGGACCAGGTGAAGAGTCACGCGATGACAGCTCCAGCTTTACTCGCTTCTGATATTCAACAATAAGCTTTTTCATTGCCTCAGCCTTATCAAGGTGTACTTGAGCCGTGGCGGGATCGCTTGCACTTTTGACTAGCTCGAGCTCTTTGGAGAGGGCCCTAGCGAGTGCGTTGGCTTGTTGTTGGTTTTGGATCTTGGCTCCTGGTTGATTCATACAAACGAACGAGCGTAGTGAGTGCGTGAGTAAGGGAATTTCTTAGAATCCGCAAATAAAACGAGCGACATACGACATACGACACACGAGCGGCACACAAGCGAAGCGAGTGTGTTAGGGAGTGTCTTTCTCTGTTTAATATTCATAATACTTATGATACGTGTGATATGATATGATACTTATTATAACTCTTTAGGGACTGGGGGAATGGTTTACACTTTTATAACGCAATTTTTGTTTGTGAAGGACGAAAGCTGAGTAATATAGTTCCAAGCTGTAGGCAATGTACATTTGGATATCATAAAGTTGATGTCACTATAATGTAGAATTTTGATTGAACAATCTATGATATTCAATATTGATGTGATTCATATGATTTATATGATTTATATGGAAGAAATGTAAAGGAAGGACCTCAAAGGGTGGGACCGCAAAGGGTGGGACCTTGAGAAAAAATCAGAGTCCCAAAGTGAGTGAGTTCGTCAGTTCGTGAGTGAGTGAGTGAGTGAGTGAGGCGTGAGGAGTGAGTGAGGCGTAAGGCGTGAGTTCGTGAGTAGCGAATTTTTGAACAACTAACGTATATTTGGTTGAATACTCATTCTATTGTCATTCTAGCAACTACTTAACCTTTGGATGTATACAATTTCTACGAATTCATCCACTTCTGCACTTTTACAAACCAAGAGTACACTCACTCAAAAGAACACCACCTTCAATGACCCATACCGCAATAATGTTTTGTGCATGACTCGTCACTAATAGTGTGGTTAATTGAAGAGACCAGCTCTATGATTAAATCAGATGGTAATAGTACGATATGGGTCTTGTAATCGTTAGCAATTTTATCGTTAGCAGTCTTAGTATACATGTCAAGAAACCTATAAAATGAGTCTTTATCCGTAGTATTGTGTATATTTCTGACTCTTACGCTACTGATTGACCAATTTAAAGCAACCAATTCAAATCACCTATATTTGGTCTATACTACTACAGGCAGAGTACATACTCAGCACCTATTTTCACTATTATTGAACACATTTCTTACACGAGCAGTGTATAATAATACTTTCATCCGGGTTGATTCAAGATGTAACACTAACCTTTACAGTCTCCCGTTTCAGAACACTTGCCATCTCCGAAAGTATTTTATTGTTTGATATCTCGGTATGGCCATGGCTGCGAAAACGAATGAGCCAACCCTTTGATTGTTCCATTATTGCGGCACGGGTCTTTTAGAGGTTTTTTTGCCATGATTATTTGCAGCTATTATTTGCTAATACACCCAATGTCGGCACAAGTGACATCTTCTGGGCAAAAAAATGCCTTCAACCAGATTCGAACTGATGATCTCCTCATTACTAGTGAGGTGCCTTACCAACTTGGCCATGAAGGCTGAATTGAGTGTTGGTGAAGCACTAAAAGTATAAAAGTTGCAACAAAGGAGACCAAATACTCAACAGGTAATACGAAATACTTGTATATGAAACTAACCTTTAGAATCCGTATTGCAAATCACTCACTGACTCATGAAATCATACAATCGCTAGACCTCTAGACTTCAGTTTGGTGGTTTAAACCCCAAAAGACCCATACCGCAAAGGCTAACCTGTATAGCAAATGAGTGCTTTAGTATTAGTATTTAGATGATAACAAGCCCACCTGGAAATGCGGAACCAATGGTGTGTTTTGCAAGGGTTGATGTAACCACGACGTTTCTATGAAAATTACAGTGTCAAGTATCTGAAAGCTCTTGATTAGTAATTCCAATGGAGTGATCATGCGAGTGATGGAGTGTGCGAGTGTGTATGAAAGAAATAGTGAGATGTTAGTTCCATTATTGAGATCAATGTACCTAAAACCATCGCTTGAGAAAATCAAGCTCAATTCATAAAGTTCTAGAGTCAAATTGATTGGAACAACGAACGAGCAAAGCGAGTTAGTGCTCAGTTCTTCGTTCTATTGAATTCGCTACTCTCACTATCAAATCAAAATTCGCAACTCACGAGCAAAGCGAGTGAGTTAGTGCTCAGTCTTCCGTTATTATTGAATTCGCTACTCTCACTGTCCTCCGTTCTTATTGAATTCGCAACTCACTCATTCGTTCGCTCATTTTCGCTAGTAATGAGTGGTGATTAATTGAGGAATAGAGCCGAGTATACTCATTCTGAGCATCATTCTGAGTACTCTTTCTGAGCATAGTGCTAGGTACCACAATACGGTTACACATCTACATAGAGTAATTCCCCAGGTGTTCTGTGATATTACACATGTGGCGAGTATATTAGCATTCACTTTAAAAGAAGTGAAGTTATTATCTAACCGGGTCGTATATGACAAAACCAACACTTTTTCTTTCTTAATCCTGAGGTTACTCCTGAGGTTGCTTGTGTGGTCTAATTGTTTCGTCCTATTCTCTCCCATCTTGTTTTCTCCCATCTTATTCTATCCTCATCTGATTGTCTTATTATCTTCAACAAATCAGTGTGAGTGAGTGGGAATCAGTGTGAGTGAGTGAGAATCAGTGTGGGTGAGTGAGAATCAGTGTGAGTGAGTGAGTAAGAGTGCGTGAGTGAGTGTGTGAATGAGTGAGTTAGTGAGTAGAGCGTGTGATTTTGCTTGTGCTTGTGCTTGTGCTATATTAATAACTTTTCTATTTTAAACCTATATACGGGCCTATTTTATTGCGAGATGGTTAAGGTTCAACATTACTCCAATGAACTCCATACCAACTCTTTGACCATCCAAAACGATAACATATCTATAGAGCCTTCGAGTACTCCTATGTCATTACTCCAAGCAGTATACTCTACACTTTCATCAACGAATCACGCACAAATTGTCCCAAGGGCCTTTAGAAAAAATCACCAGAGTCTCAAAGGGAGATTTACTCACTCACTTTGCTCGTTCATTTAATTAAAAGAATTCACCACTCGCTTCACTTGTCTCACTCGTTTTGCTTGTCTTACTCGTTTTGCTTGTCTTACTCGCTTCACTTGCCTCACTCGCTTCGCTCGCTTTCACTCTTCGATTCCTTATAAATGATTGGGACAAACCACAGTCAAACTTATTGCTGCATCTTCTGCATAATTTGAGCTTGGAGCTTTTAAAGAGATTTTTGGATTTTTTAGCATAATTTGCAACCAAATCTGTCTCGTTTCCAATTATCACGATACAATGAATTTTAGAGTTGTAATGGAGGTATTGTTAACATTAATATGAAGTGCGTACTTAAGGTATGTTCGGTAAGATGTTCGCACTTCCAGTGCGTCCGGTTTAACAAAAAAATGGACGAGTCAGGAATCGAACCCGAGACCTTACCCATGCTAAGGGTACGCGCTACCAACTACGCCACACGCCCGTTATCTGGATTTTCAAAAAGTACCATTAACGTGTTCCATTGATACAAATTGTGTTATATTAAGCTGAAAGCTTAACCTGTACAAGATCTTTGACCGCTTCATCCATTGCAGCCCTAGATCCCCTTAAAACCGAAATTTACAGCTAATACAAAGGTGACAGATTACTCTATCATATAACAACCTGACTATAGTCCAAACGCTCCCCCCTTCAATCCAACCTCTAATACACCCCGATATTATATCAAAAATCTTATACTCGTCCACTATATTAATCTAATATACAATTCTAATCTACTTTAATGCAAAACACCGCTCTACGGAATCTGAATTATTCCCCCACCAATTGGGCATGGTAAACCTACCCCAGGAAAACAAGATGAAGATTAAGAGAATCGTCAAGTTATAACCCGTGTCCAAAGCAGCAGCCAATATATAATTGTAACGTTTCCACAAATCGTGCTTGTAATACATCCCCCAATACATTGTTATGGATCCACCTATGAATTTAGACAAGTAACCTGTTGACAAGTTACCGTAAAAGGTTGACATACTTGAAAAGAATACTGTTGTGTTCCATAAGTCAAACATAGCTCTAGGGTACTTTTTATGAAGTTTGTACATCACAACTGGTGCCACCACTCCGATCACAAGGCCAAAAGGTATGAGAGGGTATTGTTTGAATATTATGGAGGGGCCCAATACCACGTATTGGATAGCGTTTGTGTGAGAGATGGAGATGGCTTGACCAGTCCATTGATGAAGAGGGTCTATTTTAACACCGGTGAGGTAATCCCGTTTTGTTTTCAAGACCCATTGAACACACAAGTAATTGATTGGGATACCGATGAATTCACCGAAAAGTTGGGAAAAAAAGATTGCACGAGGAGGCAAATGATTGTAGAAGCCAAGACGCATACATTCCAAATGGTATTGAGCACGGTACCATGCGTCCCCTGCAACGCTTCCAAACACGAGGGCACCAACTGGGTGCTTATGCTTAACTTTTTGTATCAAAAATCCGTAGAAAAATTCATTAAAGGTACCAATGGCCAATTGGAAATTGGATAAGGCATACAACCAAGCCAATGGTATGACGATGATTGATCCCAACGCCAAAGCTATGAGACAACACCACCAAGGCATAAACATGTGACCACTAATGAAAATCGACATGAGGGTAATAAATGAAATACCGAATAAAATCGCATACCAAGAGCCAGGAACTTCCTCATAATTCCGCCTTAAAACGTTCAAACGGTCATTTGCCGGCACCCCTCCGGAAGTGTAATTCTTAACAGAGGTGGAAATTTTCTTATAACCGAAAAGTGCAACCCAAGTGATACCACTAGCATAAGCAGCGTAATCGAAAAACATGTTCCAAGACCTTTGAGCGCCCAAAAAAACAGGACCATAATGATCATAAGCAGTTTTGTTAAGTTGGAAATCACTTGTAAGGAGCTTATCAGTTGGATACTTGGAACCATCACTTGTAAAGAGTGAACTTGACATGAGACCATACTTGAAAGAGGTTATATTACCCCATTTTGCTAAAGGAATCAAGATCCATGCACCAATGACAAAGGCAATAAATTGAATGATTTGAATCCAATAAGGGTATAACATAATACTTGAAGAGATATTAGCCCAATCAAGAGAGAAATTCAAAACTCCAACACCTCCTAAGCCTGAACCAAGGAAATTCAATGTGGGATTATATGGAGCCATCCAACAAAGAATTGCCAAAGACAGGGTCATGGGAAATATAAGCTCAGGGAAAAATTGCCATACAGCAATGGCACTTAAAGCCATAAAGAATACTCTCATTTGTTTAGCTCCGGAAGTCAGATTCAGATTTGCCTGAGATTGAAACAAAGCAGTCTGCATCAAAGCCCTAGGCCAAGTTAATGAAACATCATACATTATAGCGGATTTGGCAATTGCAGCATAAGCATAACCAACAAACACAATAGCAAACATGAATGAAATTGCAACCAAGGGAGGCACCTTTGTATCGAAATAAAGGTCAGCAAGGGATAACACATTGGTGGCCATATTACCTGTAGCTCCCGAATTTGCAGTTATAGTCACCATGGCGGTTTCTTTGATGGACCAAGGACCCGGATTCAAATTAAACAGAATAAACCGAAGATTGATTTGCTTCTTGGGGAGTGTCCGAGCCAACCATTTGCCGGCCCAATCCAGCGCGATTTGCACAAAAAAAATGGAGTAAGATGCTGACGTTGTACGATATGAATTCAATGTGTCGATGAATGCCCCTGGTATGATAAATAGTATAGAGAGAAGGAAATAACGGAAAGTTATCACTGGAATGGTTGGATCGTCGGTTAAGGGTACCGTTTCTCGAATCACCTTGGGAAGTACAAGAACCGATTCGTCGTACTCATTGGAGCTCGATCCGGAATCTGTATCTAGACTATCGTATTTGGGGAGCTTTTTGGAAAGTAGTTTGCTCATGATGATTTGGGTGTTTTGTCATCTTTTTATAGAAAGCCACAGTTTGATGATTACGCAACGAGCGAAGGCAACGAGCGAAGCGAGTTGCCTTATGTAATATTTAACGAGCCGTGATTATGTAATCTTTATTATAGAAAAGACCGAATTGTGATGTAAGTTGGCAACAACCAAGTTGTTAAATGAGTATAATCATTAAATCGTAATGACCACATCTGTCAATGTAAACTTTGCTATTACAAATTTTCTTCTTTGCATCTTACTAATTGGTATTAGTGATTACAAATTAATCGCGACAGGTGACATTGTGCTAAAAATCAAACATGCTAGCATGATGATAATGCCGTTCTTGCAGAAATATTGCTCAGCACAACTAGTGTCATCTCTGGCCTTTACATGACGTCATTCCATAAGTTGTAGTGAATGCACTTGATTATTTATTTTGATGAGGCTGTATGACTTCAAAGCGACTTAACTATGTGAATAACTGCTGCGAAGCAGCATTGAGCGAAGCGACTTAACTATGCGAATAACTGCTGCGAAGCAGCATTGGAGCGAAGCGACTTAACTATGTGAATTACTGCTGCGAAGCAGCATTGGAGCGAAGCGACTTAACTATGCGAATAACTGCTGCGAAGCAGCATTGGAGCGAAGCGACTTAACTATGCGAATAACTGCTGCGAAGCAGCATTGGAGCGAAGCGACTTAACTATGCGAATAACTGCTGCGAAGCAGCATTGGAGCGAAGCGACTTAACTATGTGGATTACTGCTGCGAAGCAGCACTGGAGCGAAGCGACTTAACTATGTGAATTACTGCTGCGAAGCAGCATTGGAGCGAAGCGACTTAACTATGTGGATTACTGCTGCGAAGCAGCACTGGAGCGAAGCGACTTAACTATGTGGATTACTGCTGCGAAGCAGCACTGGAGCGAAGCGACTTAACTATGTGAATTACTGCTGCGAAGCAGCACTGGAGCGAAGCGACTTAACTATGTGGATTACTGCTGCGAAGCAGCACTGGAGCGAAGCGACTTAACTATGTGAATAACTGCTGCGAAGCAGCATTGGAGCGAAGCGACTTAACTATGTGAATTACTGCTGCGAAGCAGCACTGGAGCGAAGCAGCATTGAAGCGAAGCGACTTAGCTACGTGAATTACTGCTGCGAAGTAGCATTGGAGCGAAGCGACTTAACTATGTGAATAACTGCTACGAAGCAGCATTGGAGCGAAGCAGCATTGGAGCGAAACGACTTAACTATGTGAATAAACTGCTGCGAAGCAGCATTGGAGCGAAGCGACTAGGTATTGCGAATAAACTGCTGCGAAGCAGCATTGGAGCGAAGCGACTTAACTATGCGAATTACTGCTGCGAAGCGACTTGGCAATGCGATGAAACTGCTGCGAAGCAGCATTGGAGCGAAGCGACTTAATTATGCTAGTAAACTGCTGCGTACTCACTCACGAACTCACGAACTCACTCACGAACTCACTCACGCATCCTGGGGCATTCTCAAACACCAGACTGATTGATCACCTTTGGCAATCACCTATCTGAACCATAGTGACAAATTAGAGCTAATAAGTCAGCCTATTCACAAACTCGCTACGCTCGTTTGTGTCTATCTGAACCATAGTGACACATTAGAGCTAATAAGTCAGCCTATTCACAAACTCGCTACGCTCGTTTGTGCCTATCTGAACCATAGTGACACATTAGAGCTAATAAGTCAGCCAACTCACAAACTCGCTACGCTCGTTTGTGCCTATCTGAACCATAGTGACACATTAGAGCTAATAAGTCAGCCAACTCACAAACTCGCTACGCTCGTTTGTTCCGTATTATCTAAGCCAGAGCTTTGCTTGTATACGAATACTTATATGCAATTGATTTGCTTGGAGGTGCATTCAATTGGTGAGCTTAATCGGTATTGGTATTACCAAGCTGTTTCCAATATAGAGCAATTCAAATGGATCCGGTGCAGCACAAGGCTTGCATGCAACCATAAGATCTACATGGCATTATGATTGCAAAACTATCGCGAGCAAACGAACGAGCGAAGCGAGTGAGTTTGTGTTTGTGAACTAGCGAAGCGAGTAAGTGGGTTTGTGAACGAGCGAAGCGAGTTAGTGGGTTTGTGAGGTAATATTATTGCGGTGTTCAGCGAACGAGCGAAGCGAGTCTGTGAGTGAGTGAGTGAGTGCGTAGATGATGATACAGAGCATATATGCTTATACAGAGCGCAGATCATGATACAGAGCACAGAGGTACAGAGCACAGATCATGATACAGAGCGCAGATCATGATACAGAGCACAGATCATGATACCGAGCACAGATCATAATACCTCGCCGTTTGGTTCACACCGGCCTGGCATTCAGCCCGGAAAAGATCTAACAACGCTGGCGGGCTATATTGTCCCAAATGTTTATTCTGGCATTGTTTTCTGAGTTATACCATGCTTAAAATTGCCACTATGAAGTGATTCTAATATGAATCTACAGTATAGTACAATATGCGAATTTCATTATGAATGATGCTGCAAAGTAGTACTATGAATGGTATACGAATCTCGAGAATAATGCCGCAAAAACCACCCAATGATCAAAACCAATTGCAACCATCTCAAATAACAAAGTTTGGATACGAAAAGTATGTCAGCCAAAATGCAAGCTAGTTGCAGATGATGAAAACCAATGCAAATATCAACATCAATGAGTGAGTGCAAACTTCTGAGTGAGTGCGTGGCGAGCTTTTGAGTTCGTTCGTGAGTATCAAGCATTATTAGGTCGTGAGTATCAAGCACTATTCGTCAGTATCAAGCACTATTCGTTCGTGAGTATCAAGCACTCATAGCACTGCTTCGCAGCACTATTCGCTGAGTTTGGGCAATATCTGAGATGAAGCAGAAGAAATATGCATGATAATTTGCTTGAAAATGGTGTATGTGGCACGCAGGGGGAGCTTCAGAGTCAATCCCATACTGCTGTCTCGAAACTATGTGCTTGCAGCTGGGTAGCCAACCTTAAGGCGATCCCATGCGGGAAACTACGTCCTTGCAGCTGGGTAGCCCACCCTAGTCTGCTCAATATTAACAGCTATAAGATTGATATAATTAATATGAACATTTGGCTTCAAATGTACTTTCTCGCCTCACCAAACAAATCTGGTGTTCCAACGCATATTCTGATGTCTGACAAACTTTCAGTCATGAATAAAGAAATTGTAATGTGTCTAAAGGGAATTAGACATGGTGATATATTAGTATAGAAATAGTGACTTATAGATATAGTGACTTAGCAGTCAAGGGGCCACCTTCATTCTCTCGCAGTCGCATATCGTATTTAGTCGCACTCAGTCGCGCACGCACTCACTCACAAACGAGCGTAGCGAGTTGGTCGAATCAAAGAGTATGTCACTTACTCACTCACGCACTCACTCACTCACTCAGACTCGAACACTCACTCACTCACTCACGCACTCACGCACTCACGCACTCATTGACTCACTCGCTTCGCTCGTTCGTTCGCTCGTTTGTTGAATTCGCAGCCATTTGGCCCATTTCCCACAGTATCAATACACATTAAATAGCCCCACCAAGTCCCATCAATTATGCAACAAAAGCCAATTCTTTGGTAGAGAAGTGAAATGGTTAATTTACGCTAGTATAAGATGGAGTGTTGGCTGTTGTATTTTATGGTGATGTTCAAATAGAGAGTATTTTCAGTATGATGATTTAATATGATGATTATGTATGGTGATTATGTATGGTGATTATGTATGATGATTTTGTATGATGGTTATGTATGGTGATAAAGTGTGATAACACAATTGAATCCCTCTAAATTCACATACAAGTTATACAAATCCCCCCACTCACGCGCTCGCTACCCTCACTCATTCACCAAGCTCGTTCGTTCATAATCCACATCTACAAATTACATAACCCCCTCGCCCACTATCGGTACGTATTGATTAACTAACCAATACTTTATATGCGGTAACTAGCGATTGCTTTCATACTAAATTGGACTTGAAGTTGAATGAAATCGCACTACTGACCTATAGGTGCTAACCAAATGTCATTTTATTATACATTCGAACTGGACTATTAAGGGAACATGTTTAAATTTGATATCGATCCAGCATGTTCGTGTGGCTTGGATAGAGATTCTCCTGTACTCACCTCACACATGTGTCATTTTCAAGTGCATGTGTAGTATTCTAATTGAGTGAGGGAGTGACGAGAGATACTGCTTCGCAGCACTAGTGTATTGAGTGCGACCCGGGACGAATACTACTATGAAGCAGTACTGGTGTATTTAGCGCGACCCGAGACGAATACCTCCACCAGCATAAGCTAATTTGGGTAGTTTGAACGAATATACAAAAATGCAGAACGAGCAAACGAGCGAACTCACTCATTCACGAGCTTTGCGAACGAGCGAACGAGCGAACTCACAAACTCACAAACTCACTCACGAACTCACGAACTCACGAACTCACGAACTCACTCGCTTCGCTCGTTCGCTCGTTCGTTCGTTCGTTAGTTCGTTCGTTCGTCGTTACTCAAAAAACCCCTCTATCAACCCCACAACATCATTCCCAACACCCGGATTACTCAACCTCTCATCAATCAAAACATCAACCAACTTTCGTAACCTCTTCACAAGAACCCCATTCTTACACCACGTCCGGATTGGAAGCCACCCATCCATCACAATCCCCGGCGAAGTCACCCCCTTCACGTACGAGCTCAAGTTGTACGACAAGTCACCTCCAAACAACAACACTGCAAAGATGGACGTGGGGGTCAAGTCATTCAAGTAGAGCTTTGTTGTGTGGTGCGACAGGTTGTAAACCACAAAGTCGGATTTGAGAGTACTCTTTTTGGTATCGCTGGTTTCGGAGGAGGCAAATAACACACTCAGGGGGTGGATGAACGCCCGGGTTGGCGGGTCGCCTTTCAACCAAAGCTTTGTCTTTTTCTCGTCCGGGTCAATGGCTATGGCTCCCACCAAGGACTTGAAGAACTTGGGGTCCGGGTATTGCACTCTTGCAATGTGGGGGTAGAAGGCTGCGGTGATCACCGATTTGATCACAGCAAGGTTGGAGGAGTTTCTATTGGCATTTCCAGTGTGGTGATCGGATGATGTGTCACGATTAATAAAACCCAAATCTTTAAGAATGGCCCGGTATTGGCTTCGTACAGACTCGATCTCGTTCATTTTTAGGTACGACAAGTTGTTTTCAGTTAAAAATCGCTTGGTACGATTCTCCTGGTATTGTTCATAAGCATACGCAATGGCCATAAAATCACCCGGGGACTGTTTATCGGAGATAAAGCTTAATTTAGACTCTTTAATCTGATCCCTTTGTTCGAAGCTTCCCACAAACGGATTCCCCGTGGATCCGACAGCAGCTAATGTAAGACATATATCTAAACATCCGAATATACATCCCAAAATAAGCAATTTCCCACTCAGCAAATCCGTCGGAATAAACGACAAGTATTTTCCCAAGTTGGACATGTCATCCTCTCCGCTTAAAGCCCCGATGTCATGCAAGAAGCGTTTGGAGGCCTCGATACTCTTGGGGTCCGGGGCGTCCATCCAGGCTGCCAAGAACCCGGCCACGTCCTTGATTCCCATGGCTTTGACCAACAAGTAGAGGTTTTCGAGCCTGGTACGCTTGATTTCAGGAATCGGTTGGTTTTTCATATTTTCAACGGTATCTTTGGTGTATAGATGGTAGCAATTTCCGTTTGTAATACGTCCCGATCTACCTCTTCTTTGGTTGATTTCGGCCTTGGAACACCAATCTTCCACCAATCGCGTGGCATTGCAAGCTGTATCGAAGAACATATTTTTCGACCTCCCCGAGTCTATCACAACCACACAGTCGGGAATGGTGATGGAAGTCTCCGCAACGTTAGTAGAAACAACCACTTTCCGCTTACCAGGACTGGCATGCCTGAAGACTCTCTTTTGGTCGGAACTGGATAAGGCCGAATGCAATGGATAACATTCGGCAATGCTCCCAAGAACCTTCTCAACTGCAAGAATGCATTTTTTGATCTCCATCACACCGGGCAAGAAAATAAGAATCGACCCTTTGTTGTTTTCGGAAATTAACCTGGTATGTACAAACAGTGTAAGCTGGGCTATCAAATCATAATTCAAGGTCCCTGCCTTGAAAAAGTGCGAATTGGCCTTGGGCTTGACATTATCTATGGTGTAGTCCAAGGAGCTCAAAACGTCGTCCAAGTAGTAATCCTGGATGGGGAAGGTACGTCCTTCGATATGGATGTGATTGAGCTTGGTTTGGAAAAAGGTGCTAAAAATACCCACGTCGATGGTTGCCGACATCAAGACCACGTGAAGGTTGGGGAACCGAGCCATTACGTTTTTCAAGATTAAAAGCAAGAAGTCCAGGTCCACGGACCGTTCGTGGACCTCGTCCACAAAAATGTACCCGAGCTGGTCAAACACGCTGGTGTCGTTTTCGGCCAAGAAGGACTGGAGCATCCGGAGAAGAACCCCTGTGGTGACGAAGGAAAGCCGGGTGTTGGGTCCTGTTTTGTTTTCGCCTCTGATGATGTATCCTGTCTCCTGTCCCACTGTGCTTGCACGCTCGTCCGAGATTCTGTCTGCCAACCCGATTGTGGAGATACGACGAGGTTGCGTACAGATGATGGTAGTGTGGCTGTCGCCGGTAGTGTTCAACTGGTCCAAAATAAATTGGACAATCTGCGTCGATTTCCCCGACCCTGTCTCCCCAGTAACAATAGTGATTTTGTTGCCGTTGATGGTCTCGACCAACTCATGTCTCTTTTTCCAGGCTGGCAATTGGGCTCTATTAGCTAATGACTTCTGGAAACGGTCAGACTTGGCTCGGAGCTGGTACTCCTGCATGTCTGTGAAGGCTTTTTGACGTTTTTTAGACTTTTTCACCTTTTGCTTATTTGCTTCGATTTGATTTCTTTTGATCATTTCAACATTTAAAAGCTTTCCCGGGTCTTGGATGATACCAACAACGTTACTTTCGAGCCATTCCACAATACCGAAGATTTGCATGTCTCCCAAAAGTGTATTTTGTATGTGAAAACACAAGTTCCGGATAATGGCCAACTTGATATAATTGGCAAGTCTATGGGACGCCGAGGTGACCAACTGCACGCCCGGGAGGGTGTTGGGGTAGTTGATTGGTTTGAATAACCGAACGCTTATCAAATTGTCAAAGTCGGGGATATTGAGCGAGATGGTAACCACACTTTCGGAGCTGATTATGATTTGATTTGATTCGAGAATTGTAATAGCTTCGATTTCCTGACTCCATAACTCCTCCAGTGAAGGTTCCACTCCTTCAGGCGTATATCCAACCATTCTATATGTCAAGTCAACGCTAGCTTTAACCTCGTCATTGTCATTCACATCCAATACATTCATGATTTCGTCCTCATCAGCCCCTGAATCTCTCATTCGCTCCAAAATATACTCCGTCTCAATCCCTTTTGCTATCTTGAGCGTTGCCCGGGATTCGGTTTTGGCAAATAAGGTGGGGAGGTCATCCTCAGGTAAATGAAACAAAAGCCACTCCAAACAATCGGTGAAAGAAGACGTGTACTCAAAAGCTTCACTCACATGAGACTCCCGGAAGCCGAGTTTCAAAAGCGTTGGCATGAACTCTTTTCTTTGGCTCTCGGGCATGAAATCACCCCATTCGATATGCGACTTGATGGTGGATTCCATCAATGCTCTCTGATTGGATGAAAAGTCCATAAACGGAGCATTTTCCCAAACTTTTTTTGAGAATGATTTTGATTGGAGATGACTGTCACCTCCATTACTTTTTTCACTGTCATTGGTCTTTTCGGTGTCTTTACTCTTTTCACCACTTTTCTTTTCACCACTCTTCTTTTCACTGCCACTTTTCTTTTCACTGCCACCTTTCTGTATACTTCCCTTACTCTCATCATTTGAATTCACCTTCAGGGATATACTAATCAACGGCTTCTTCTCCCTCAGTTCCTTCTCTCTTTGAATCTCCTTATCCTTTTCCCGTTTTTCGCGTCTTTCACGCTCATCAAGAACAACTTGGAAAGGGTTCACATTAAATTTCATGTCATGTTTCATCTTGTCCAGTTTGAATATCCCAACTCTTTCAGCCTCCATGGCACCCCAGTAGTTGGCAAAGTCTGTTGGTAAAACCATTTTCATATTCTTTATGTAGTTGATTCTAAATAGAGCATATGTTGCTCCAAAGTGTCTTGCTTCGTTCGACGTGTCCTTAGGCTCATATAATGGACTTTCCGGGGTCATTATAACCTTGATGATCTCTTTGGTTTTGGGATTGGTCCATTTAAGAGTACAAATGCATGTAAACTTGTTGTTCCGAACCCTCATATCATAATCAACTCTCTCCCATTTTTGCTTCTGACAAAACTCATTAAGAAGAGTGGCTGGAAGCTTGCCTGTCCATGCAATATTTCCTCCAATATCACGACCTTGAGGTTTTTTATCAAATTTTCCAACTTCTTTAGGTTGTTCTTTAGAATCCTTTGATTTCTTTTGTTTGGAATCTTTGGAGTCTTTGGAGTCTTTGGGATCTTTGGGATCTTTGGGATCTTTGGAGTCTTTGGGATCCTTTGGTTTCTTTTGTTTGGCCATTTGGAAAAGATGATGTGAAGAGTACTGCGAAGCAGTGCGAATAACGAATAGTACTGCGAACAGTACGAATAGTATGAATAGTACTGCGAAGCAGTACTATGAGTGTATATCACTGCGAACAGTACTATGAGTGCTTGTTACTGCAAACAGTACTATGAGCGCTTATTACTACGAAGCAGTACTATGAGTGCTTATTACTACGAAGCAGTACTATGAGTGCTTATTACTGCGAACATTACTATGAGTGCTTATTACTGCGAACATTACTATGAGTGCTTACTATGCGAACAGTACTATGAGTGCTTATTACTACGAATAGCGCATGTTCCAAAAGCACTCCCGTGCCGCAATAATTAATCTCACTCACGAACTCACTCCCGTGCAATAATTAAATCCACTCACGAACTCACTCACTCGCTTCGCTCGTTCGCTAGTTCACTAACAATTGAACAAACCCACTCACGCACTCACTCACTCGCTTCGCTCGTTCGCTTTGCTCGTTCGCTCGTTCGCTTTGCTCTCTCGAAGTTACTGCTTATAGAGGAAAGAAATACATTTGAGGTGAACGCTACGATTGTATTTTATCACCTGGATCACTTTGATGAGTTCGGTATTTGTTTAAGTTTTTGTGTGGGTTTGCAATGTTAAGAGCCAACTTGAGCAATTGTATCAACAGATAATTCAACAATGCTTCTTTCAAAGCTTCGAAAGCCTTACGGTGCTTTTCCGTAAGTGGCAACTTCCTAACTTTCGAGGTGCTCCAACGAGCGAAGCGAGTGAGTGAGTGAGTGAGTAAGATTAATTATTGCGGCACGGGAGTGAGTTCACAGCACGGGTCTTTAGAGGTTAGTTGAGGGAGTCATCATGAGTACGTCTATTGATTTTTAACGAAAAATACAGTCTACCTCCGAGATTCTTTTTCGAGTTTAATCTGGTGCAAATCATCAGGGATTCTTCTATAGACATCACAACAATTTGTATTAAATCATATACTTTTAAATCAAAAGAATTTACATTTTGCAGGTTTCACGAACGAACGAACAAGCGAACGAGCGAACGAACGCACTAACGAACTCTCTCTCTCTCTCTCTCTCTCTCTCTCTCTCTCTCTCTCTCTCTCTCTCTCTCTCTCTCTCTCTCTCTCTC